>JAJOOR010037257.1:0-14901 GCA_036250505.1 Solanum acaule | reverse complement strand
TAAACTGAAAAACAACCCCTCTTGATAAAAAGATTTATTTCTTTACAGAAAAGGAAGACAATGCAAAACACAACAAAAAAGGATAACACAAACCAGAAGAAAAAAAAACCTTTTTTGTCTGAAGATAGACATTAGTTTTGAATCAAACTTTATTTCCTAGTGATTTAAAGAGGGACTTTGGAGCAATTCTATTAAAGTACAAAATCAACGACCTCCGTGGCAAATATAAGGTACACAACTCGTCGATTTTGCTCTATATATATCTAACACAAGAGCCCTTGAATTTGTATTTGAAAAGACGAGTCAAAAGATTCATAGAGATTGTAACACTCATATTTGAAATCAATAAAGAAAATTGTTACGATATTTTCCGTTCTTAATTATTATTTTCTGAACGCGAATTTTATTATCTACCCTCTCGGCACGTTTTATAAATACATCTCTTTTATTTTATGTGTATATATATGCGTCATCTCCCTTGTTGAAAAGCTAGGGTAGGGTACTTTGTGTCTCATTATTAGCAAAGATATTAAAGTTATTCATTTTGTATAATTTAGGAAATAAGAAGGAAATGACTAAGTTCATGTACTTGGAATAATCTTTATGTCTCAAGTCGCAAACAACTTTACAATTTCCTACATGTACTTTGTATTTAAAATGAAAGACACCAAAAGGGTACTTGAGAAATGCATGCATATATAGATCAGGAATTCTTAATATAAGCTTTTCAAACACCATTTTCTATTTTAATATAAGATGTATATTTGGAGTAAAATTGAAGTTTTATATTTTGCCACCAAACACATTGGTTTTGACTTTGGTGGGGGGTGCCAGCAGTTTGTTAGTTTAGGTTGGTACATTGTCTCATAAGAAACGTTCACTTCACCTTTCTCATGACTTCAATATCAAGATGAACATAGAAAATACAAAATAAAATAAAAAAGTATTTCATTAATATCTCACTACTCTTTCTTAGTATTCATAAAAAAAAAAACTCTAAACTATACTCCATTTTATTTATTGTTCCACAAATTGAAACCATTATTTGATTCATTAGGTTATAATAATGAACAAAAAATTAATGCAAACCATGCGTTATTATTATTTATTAGGATCATCCAATTTCAAGATTTTAAAATTCAAGTACATGAATAGTTAAAACTCAAAATTCATGCAATTTAAAAATACTTTCTTGCTTTGTTGTGAAATGATTGCTCATAGTTTTTAGAGTTAATTAGGGAATATTTGTTAACCTAAAGTCAGTCAAATCATGACTTTGCTTATACCAGCCGTTAGCTACCAAAATGATCATCAACCGCTAGGCCTTGAAATTAAACCAAACTACTGAAAAAAATAGAACAAATACAGATGTTGTTTCCGATATAAGAAAATTATTTTCAGAATAGGATTGTTATTTTAATTTTAAAAATAAAAATAATAATTATTAGGATAATTCTAGTTCTATACATTGACGGTGCAAATATTATTTTCACTACCAATACAATTTATCGTGTTATAGCAGGTTATTACTTTAATTTTCATATTACCATATCAAGCTTATTATAAAGTGTCACATATCATTGAACATTGGCCTAATTTAATAATGTAAGAAATTTATATTATTAATGCACATGATTAATTATTTAAACTCGAATTACTAATGTTGTTAGACCCAACCACCCACCCCACAAGTGTAAATAAAAGATGTGGCTTCTTTGTTCTACATTCTCAAAAAGACTTTTCAAATTTTCTTGAAATTTGGCCTGTGTTTCTTGGAGTTGTAGGAGCCTATTAGTTCATTGGTATAGTCACAATTATATCACTAACATTTTCGAGAGGTATATTTTTCATTTTGTTAATTGCAAGTTTCTTCATGTATTCTTTTTTCCCCTTATATATGTTGGCTATATTGATATTATTGGTGTTTTACATGTACTTATTTGCTTAATTATAGGGCTCGTCAGTATATATAGATAGATTTAAGGTATATAATCTCCTTTAATTTTCAATTTTGAACATTTACGACTACGGCAATTTTAGCTTCATTAAGGTAGACAATTGTCATGTCCCGCCACTTTGCCAGTCAAATTTTGCATCCACACAGTCCTCTCTTTTTTAAAATCAGAGATTACTAGAAAATATAAAAAAAAAAAAAAAAAAAATCTCAATAAGAAAATATAGAATTAGCTACAAATTATTTTAGTAATCTCTAGTTAATCAGTTGTAAAATAGCTCCTACCTAATTGGATTTTCATATAATCCATCACTAATCCTCAATTAGATGTGATTAGCATGATTTTTTTGTTGTTTAGCTATGCAATTTATTCTGTCACTGATTGCTTATTTTCGAGTAGTATATAGTAGGACTCCATTGTGTGTCTCAATTTTGAATAAAAGAGAAGGGTTATGATATAATGATGCACATGATTTTTTGGAATACTGAATTACGTTGATAGATCGATATAGACAATTATATATAATTCATATAGCCGATCTTCACTTATTTAAAAATGAGGCCCAGTTATTGTTTCAGTAGTTAATACTAATCAAAGATAGGAAGAGATCAAATTAAACAACTAATTTTTATTTTCAATTGTTGTTTTTGATTGATAAATAAGATGGGTGAGAAGACAAGCTTCCAATTGGGTGTGGTGGGAGCATTGTTTCTCTCAGTGGCATCCTCAGTCTCCATTGTTATTTGCAACAAAGCTTTGATGAGCAATCTTGGTTTCCCATTTGGTAATTCATCTTCCTTTATTAATTAATTAATTAATTTGCACCAGCTTGGCATATTAATTAATGTAATTGTGATATACGTTTATTATTATAATAATTAAAACCACCAAACTTTTAAAAAGAGGAAATCTAAAATAAATTGTGTTAGTTATGCATGTGTTTGGTGTTCAGGCATGTGTGGTGGAAAATAAAAAATTACTTCCTTTTTAATTAACTTGAATATGTAGTCATGTCAAGATCAGTTTATATTACTTGAATAAAATTCATCTATTAATGAAATCAATATATTAATTGTGAAATTAATTTCTGTAATGTATTTCTCACACACTAATTAATCAATTTTATGAGGCTATGACCTTAACAGTACCTTGATTATATAAAATATTTTTGGCTTAATACGAATATTTTTAAATTTTGTCGATAAATTTATTTAGACACTCGAATTAAGACTTATTTCAATTGAGCTCCTAAAACCTGAACGCATGATAGAGTGTTCTTATTAGACACTTTTTGTTCAAATTTATTTAAAAAACTTTTGTGTGTGTTCTCCAACATCTATTAGGTAGTTGAGTGATTTAAGTTTTAATCACATAAAATATGTCATCTCCTTTAATTATACACATCAACCTCAATTGCAACAAATTAATAGTGATATTTTATGACTTACAAAATACGTGTAATAATTAAAGGAGATGTGATATTTTACGTACTGATTTACTCTATCAATGTATGGACACTGACAAAAAAAGAATTCAAATTTAATTTGCAGCAACAACATTAACAAGTTGGCATCTGATGGTGACATTTGTTACACTTCATGTGGCTCTCAAATTCAATTTGTTTGAGAACAAACCCATTGATATGAAGACTGTGATTCTCTTTGGTATCTTAAATGGCATTTCCATTGGCTTTCTCAATCTCAGCCTTGGTTTTAATTCTATTGGCTTTTACCAGGTACATATATTCAAATAGTATTTTTTTATAAGTAAATTCTTTTGGTCCATAAAAAATAATGCTCCCTCCGTCCACTTTTAATTGTCATGTTGCGATTTTCGAAAGTCAATTTGACTAATTTTCAAAGTTAAATTAGATTACATTAATTTGATATTTTAAACAAAAAATTTAGATATTCAAAAAATATACGAAAAATACTATAAATTGCAATTTTTTGTATATCAATATAATAAAGAATACATGTAAAATATTAGTCAAAATTCGTATAGTTTGACTCTAAAAAAGAAAACTATGACAGTTAAAAGTGGACGGAGGGAGTAGAAGTCATTATCAATTTGCTAACTTTCTTTCTTTCTTGTGTGTACGTTTCGTTTGCAGATGACAAAGTTAGCAATTATACCTTTCACTGTACTTTTAGAAACTATATTCTTAAAAAAACAATTCAGGTAATTCGAAATTTCAAAATAAATAATTACGAGTTATTTTATTTCTTTTTTAATTTTATTTTTTTGCAGCCGAAATGTGAAATTCTCTCTATTAATTCTGCTGCTCGGAGTGGGTATTGCCTCCATTACCGATCTTCAGCTCAATTTTGTTGGCACAATCCTCTCTCTACTAGCCATAATTACAACTTGTGTTGGACAAATTGTATCCTCTTACGATTTCGTTTAGTTAAGTTATTTCCAATAATAGCCGTCTGTAATTTATAACAAAATATTTGGTCGCATAACCTTGAAAATCGAATAATTAAATAACATGGTGTTGGACTAATTATATCTTACTTACTGGTCCAAGTACTATATGTAATGTGCACTGACGGTAAATAAGAACTTTACATCATAACAAACATGATCATTTGATAACCTGAGAAATATAATTGAATATTTACTTGATATATAGTCATTTAACTTAAAAGTTATCTTCCAATTATTATAGCCTAGATTATTAAATTATTTTTGTTTTCACTAATAATGTAATTTTCTTTGTTTCCAAAAGAATGTCAATGGTTATTTCATGATTTGACTTGACCCCTAGAATTCAGCTCACAAATACAATTCAAAAGAGGCTCAACATTTCATCTACACAATTATTGTACCAATCAGCCCCTTTCCAAGCAGGTATTCTATTTGTGACAGGCCCTTTGGTGGATCAATTCCTTACCAACAAGAATGTTTTTGCTCACAAATACTCCAATGTTGTATTGGTAAGCAAAACCCTAATCCCATTTTTCTTATGCATAGTATAATGTGTATGTTCTACCTATAAATTATTTGTTACCGATAATAGGTTAAAGTACACTAATAACGTAGAAATGTTTTACATTATCGGTGTATATCAAATAGATTCAAGAAAACTTACTTTTATTAAAATTTTTATGGAAACATTCTTAGAAAACTCGTGATTTTATGGAAATTCTTTTAGAATGAGAAAATGGATCATGAGTGGAGCTAGGATACCATACGAGGGTTTATCTGAACTCCCTTTATTAAAAAAATTACACTCACACATATAAAAAATATTTTTTTTGTATATATAGTAAATGTTGAATTCTTTAAGTGTTTTCCTATGTTTAGAATTTGCTTAGTGAAAATTCTGATTTTGCCGTTCAAATGAATGATGTTGTAGGGCTTCATATTGTTGTCGTGCTTGATTGCTGTGTCAGTGAATTTCAGCACATTTTTAGTGATTGGGAAGACATCACCAGTGACATACCAAGTGTTAGGTCACTTAAAAACATGCCTTGTTCTAGGATTTGGCTATACACTGCTGCATGATCCCTTCACATTAAGAAACATTGTTGGTATACTTGTTGCCATTGTTGGCATGGGGTTGTATTCCTATTTTTGCACACATGAAACTAAAAAGAAACAGCCTGGAGATCATTCTTCCATTTCTCAAGTAAGAATATCTCCCTCTATTTCTCTTCTTTTTTTTTTACCACTTTCAACTTTTATACATTACTGGTGGTTTAGTTGATTAGAGTCATACACATATTAATAA
This sequence comes from Solanum acaule, assembly GCA_036250505.1. Classification (NCBI taxonomy): domain Eukaryota; kingdom Viridiplantae; phylum Streptophyta; class Magnoliopsida; order Solanales; family Solanaceae; genus Solanum; species Solanum acaule. The sequence goes on along the minus strand of JAJOOR010037257.1, from coordinate 9,210 downwards.
TGTTGCATGCAAAATTTAGTTATTCATAATAACCAAAGTCCTACTTAGTGTGCTGAATTTTATACAAATTAGAAACTAAAAAACTATAAAATATGGGAGTATTAATTATGCCAATTATTTTAATAGATGAATAATTCTCTTCCTAAAGAGCAAGCGAATGACCCTAACAGTCAAAAATATATTTATCTAAAAAGTATGAAATAATTTTCAGCTACAAACATGTTAAAATATACTAAAAGTGTACTTTTGTTCATGAGTTATATGATTGTATTTTGTTTTTTGGTAATATTGATTTTGTTATATCATCTCAGGTTAAAGAGAAAGAGACTAGTACCCCACTTCTGGGTGGGAAGGATGGTTATCAAGATAAGGAAAATCATGAATCTAAGAAGTTATCCAAGGACTCACTTGTTTAAATTTTAGAGTTGAAATGAGGATGTATAAAATAAAAATAAAAAACTGAATTTGGACACATTCAATGGATGTAAATGATTTTTGGTTCATTCAATAACATTTCCACAAATTTGTTATATTAGTTTTTTTTTTTGCAACCAATACAAACTTGTTATATTAGTTTTTTTTTTGCAACCAATACAAACTTGTTATATTAATGTATAAAAAGGTTCAAGGAGTTAAATGATGTGATAGCACCACTTACAATCCATTTAGAAAAAAACATAAACCTAAGCAACTTTATATACTAACAAAATATAAAACTCTGCTAAATTATGTGCTACTATATTCCAAGATCTTGGAATCTGCACCACATTGACCTCTTCAATGAACCTCATAAGTTTTCTATTGTCTTCAGAAGTAGTTCCTATTTCCCATGAAACTATAGTTCTTGGTAGTACCATATCAATCACAGTTTCCGCATCTGATAAGACTTGCACTTTTGATCGGCCCTTTTCACTAGCATTTTTAAAGTACGAAATGCAATTGTTTCATCGGTGATGGTTTTTCCAACATATCGAATTGGCGTGTCAAATGCTTGAACCAGATCACCAGAGTTAATAATAGCCGTCACACCAACGCTTGTCATCTTTGTCACGATCCAAAAATGAGCGTGACAACACTTGTCTATTTCCACCGAGACAAGTCAGCCTCAACCCAATGATACGAAACAAAAAATGGAGAGGTAAAGCAAGAACAAGATAAAAACGGAAAAAAGTATTCTTTCTATTAACACCACAAGACCTGGTTGTCACGTTTACAAGCCACTAATGTAAATACATAATTTAAAAGATAAATACAAGTCTCAAGTCTTTGTTTCTCAAGTAGAACAAAGCATAAAGTAAAGGAACAAGAGGGCCCGCAGACAAGCAGAAGAAGTAGAAGGAGAAGGAGAAGGAGAAGGAGAAGGAGAAGGAGAAGGAGATCACATGGGTCCGGGCTCGGAACCTACACAAGTGTAGAAGAATAGAGTGAGTACCAACAACATGGTACCCATCAAGCACGCTAATAAACAAGGCAACCTAGCTAGAAATCGATTACTTATTTCATCCCAACTGAACCTCCTCAAACTACAACCTCCATAGAAATCAGCTAAACCTAACAGTTCTATAAAGCAAGCATACAAGGCTCAATACTCATAGTTCAAAAGTCACAAGTCAACAACCAACACATATCAAGTAGCACTATATAAAAAATGATCTTTAGTGGCAATTTATTAATGACAATAAGTTAATTGCCACTAAAAACATATTTTTAATGGCATTTAACACTCTTTGTAAATGTCCCTAAAGCCTATAGCGACACTGGATCCAATTACAATTAACTAATGCCGGTAAATTTTTTATCACTCTTTGTTAATGTGTATATTTATTGCCGCTAAAGGTTGTTTTTGTTATAGTGCAGTTTAATCACATGTATCAAGTACATCAACCACAATTAACAAGTTTGTCAATCATAAGCATCAAAATGCATCAAAACACAATGATTAACTCTTGCCGAAACCCTTTCCCATCAGCTTTATGTCATATCACTAACCGTAACCATTTTCTATTGGCTTTATATCATTTCACTAGCCAAAACCATTTTCCATTAGCTTTATATTATTTCACTAGACAGAACCATTTTCCTTCGGTTTTATAAATCATTAGCCGAAACTATTTCTCATCGACTTTATATCACATCACTAGCCGAAACTATTTCTTATCGACTTTATATCAATTCACTAGTCGAAACCATTTCCCATTAGCTTTATATCAAACGTCTCATCACGGTGTTTAACAATCAATGCACACAAATAATATCACACCACACAAAAGAGACAACAATTCATACAATTCAAGTCCACTTTCATGCATTCAAGCAATTCATTAGTTAATCAAATAGGGGCCACAACAACGCAATTCACCATTTAGCATTATCATCACAGAGATTTTTCATTTATCCCCTTTTTGTTGTTAACATTAATCAAGTGGAGCAATAAACCTTTACTTCAATCCCAATTACTCTCCAACACACATACAATGAAGAGAAGTAAACAATTCTATAGATTACAAAGTTTAAGAGATCACTTGCATTAAACCAATCAATTAATCAACCCATTGTTTGCGTTTCTCTTTCCGAATCACCTCCAAATATACACAATCTATAACAATCAAGTATTCACAATAAATTTCTGTTAACAACCATATCCACATCAACAACCTTGCAAAATGGATCAATCAACTCAAAATCCGATTTCAAAAGGGAGGTTTCCATAAGAAAATTAATACTTGAAAAATGATATTTAACGCTTCAGAAACTCACTGGTGAAAACCATTTAGAAAAAGGAATCAAAATCTGTAACACCTCGAATCTCAAAATGGAGAAAATCCTAGTTTTTCATAAACTGGTGCCAGTACCAATGGAACCACCCACGGACCATAGGTAGAACCACCAATCGTAGGTGGGGTTTCGTCGTTAAGGTCCAAAATTTGATGGTCTCTAATCCCATCCACGGTCGACCAGTACGGTCCGTGGTTGGACCTACGGACCATAGGTCTAACCGTAGGTGAGGGTCAGCAACCAATTGGAGGAAAATAGTTGTTGGATCAACTTGAAACGTTCATATCTTTTATCATAAAATGAATTAGGTGGCCCATGATCTATCAAATTAAAGATAATTGAATCCTCTTTCCAACACCACCTAGTTTACTAAAATCCAAGCTTGGAGTAAAAAGTTATATTGGTTTTAGTGAAGCCTTGTCGGGCAGACCAAGAACCACAACCCAAGTCAATGGTTGGTAGTCCAAACGACGGTCCGTCGGTCCCTCCGTATATGGACTTCCTTAGCTTTTAAGTTAGGGTCATTTTGGTCTTTCTTCTATGCGTTGGGGCACTTAAACTACATCGTTTGATGCCTAAACTACGTCATTTTACTCAGAATAAGTTTAATAACCTAGTCCTTCATTCTCCAAATCATCCAAATTAGAACAAAAAGAAGAGAAAGAGGCGTCAATTTCTTTTAAGAACAACAACAGTGTTCTTCAAGTTTCAGCCCCGAAATCCAAATGATTTCTTCGTGGATTTCATCACCAGGTATGTGAGATTTCACTAGTGGATTCCTTTCATCTACTAGGTATCTAAAATTCAAACAGTTTCTTGATTCTACATAGCTATTTAGACCTAGGGTTTGTGAAATCTTGGAGAATTATTATGATTTCAGTTGCTATAATATCCATAATCTAAATAACATGTTTTCTAGGAAACATTGCATAATTCCTTGTATAAAACTCAAAACCCTCGTTTGTGTAAGTTTTATTAGTTCATGAATTATACTTGTTAGGTCAGTTAATAGAAAATCATGCTTCAGTTTTCGAATGTCACATTCTCAGTATATAAATGTTGCATTCTTAGTTAGCATGTCAGCATTTTGAGCTATTCAGTATTTCAGTTACATTTTAGTCATATACATATTCAGTTGGGAGTTGACTTAACACCGAGTTGGACTAGGGTTCAACATACCCTTATAGTCCCAAAACTACGTGCCCACGTAGGATAATAAGTCCCCTTTGTTGGGCATCAGATTTAGTGATCACGTAAGTCATGTCTTTATATCCCTGGCAAGGTACATTGGGTCCTCTCGATGGGGGATATACATCGGACTCCACATTTAGCTAACATGGTTTATGTCGGTTAATAGTAGCTCCCACAGTCAGACTCTTAGTGCATTTGACCAGGTTTTCAACATTTATATCAATTTACAGTTCAACATGTTACCTTCATGATTAGTACTTGGTCATTGCATTCAATTTAGCTTTTCAATTATGTTTTAGTATTTATATTCTTTTTCTGATTATCTCATTGCTCTGTTATGCTTTGTTCAACTTAATATTTATATCCTGCATGCTCAGTACATTCCAAGTACTGACGCATACTCTGCGCTACATCCTTTCATGATGTAGGTTCAAGTACTCAGCATCGAGATTATGCTTAGATCGATTCTTGGTCCACATTCAGCACTTTCAGTGGCGAGTCCTCATATTCCGAGGACAATAGACATGCCTTCATTTTAGTCTTTGTTTTCAGTTTTGTTAGAGTTAGCTGGGGGATGTCCCAGCAACTTAACTCAGTTAGAGGCTTTTCTGACATAGTAGCAGATTCAGCTTGAGTTGTTTAGTGGTTGTTTCAATTACCACTAAACTTTTTTTTTTATATATTATTATTATTCAGACTAGTTGGGTTTGTTCCTCTTCAGATATCTATTGATTTAGTTTCCGCTTAGTTCATGTTTACTTAGTTATATCCAGTATGTTCATCATATGCCAGAATCAGGATTAACTTGGGGTCACTGGTGATCCTAGGTCCCGTGTTACGTCAATGGGGTAGCCTCGGGCGTGACAAACTTGGTATCGGAGCATTAGGTTCAAAAGTCCTAGGATGTCTGAAATCTGCACTAAGTAGAGTCCCTTTAATGAGTGTGAAGTGCACCACACCTATGAAGGGGAGGCTACGAAGTGTTTTAAGAAAAACTTCACTTTCTTTGCTATTCTTATCATGCGTGAGGTATGATCAAACTTCTTCTTTCTATTCCATCATTATGCGTTTCAGATTATGCCTTCTCGTAGAGCTAACACACGTAATGCTAATGCACACAATGTGAACGCAACTCCTTCAGTCCCGAACCATGAGGTTACGAATGTAGAATTTCAGAATGTGATTCAGTTCTTAGCTCATATTGTGGCCAATCAGAACAATCAGCAACACAAATGGTGAATCAGTTGCATCTAGGGTTCAAGACTTTGTTCATATGAATCTGCCAGAATTTCTAGGGTCAAACGTTGGTGAGGACCCATAGAACTTTATTGGTGAGGTTAAGGAGATTCTTGGAGTAATGCAAGTGACTAGTACTGAGAGTGTTGAGCTATCATCCTATCAACTTAAGGATGTGGCTTATATAAAGACAACAGGGGTGCGGATGCAGTTCCTTTGACTAGGGATTGTTTTACTGGAGCTTTTCTAGACAGGTTCTTCTCGAGAGAGTTGAGGGAGGCTAAAGCTTAGGAGTTTATGAACTTGAGGCAGGGTACAATGTCAGTCCAAGAATACGGACTGAAGTTCACTCAACTCTCCAAGTATTCTCCACACTTGGTTGTCGATCCAAGGGAACAAATGAGCAAGTTCTTATTTGAGGTTTTCGATCTGGTGAAGACCGAGTGTAGGAATGATATGCTTTTAGGGGATATGGACATTTACAGGCTAATAACTCAAGTTCAGCAGGTTGAGGAAGATAAGCTTAGGGAAATGACTAAGGATAACAAAAAGGCCAGAACAGAAAATTATGAATTTTCATAGCAAAAGTCAGGCAGTGGGAATCGCTTAGAGTTTCAGCAAAGGTCTACAGCCCCAGCACCTTCATCAGCTAGTGCTCCATCCCCCTGGTTTCAACAGATAAAAAAGGTAGGGCATCAGGCCCTAAGTCTCAAGGGAGTACTTCAGGTAAGAAGACTTTCCCAACTTGTCCAAAGTGTGGTAAGAACCATTTGCGCGAGTATCTTCCAAGCAAGGAAGGGTGCTTTAGGTGTGATCAGTCTTACCACAGGTTGAAGGATTGCCCTTCTTCCAGGCAGGGGTAAAGAGATCACAACTATAGGGCTCAATCTACATCTCCAGCAGTACCAGCAAGTCCCTCAACTCAGCAGGGTGTTTCATATGGTACAGGTGGCGGTCAGTGCCATAACAAGTTGTATACTCTCCAGTCTCGCTAGGACCAGGAAGGTTCTCCTGATTTGGTCGCTGGTACGTTACGAGTCTTTCATTTAGATGGTTTTTGCATTATTAGATCCAGGGCTACACTATTTTTTGTAACTTCTTCTATAGAAGTAAACTTCGGCGTCAGTCCAGAAACCCTCTCAGTCCCTACTCTAGTTGGTGACCCAATTATAGTTAGATGGGTATACAAAAATTTCCCTATCAAAGTTTCTCAGAAAGTCTCCTCAGCATACCTTGTAGAGTTAGAAATGGTAGATTTTGATATCATTATAGGCATGTATTGGTTGTATTCCTTTTATACCTCAGTCGATTGTAGAACTAGGATCATTTGATTTCAGTTTCCAAACGAGCCAGTCTTAGAATGGAAGGGAAGTAGCTCAGTGCCTATAGGTCAATTTATCTCTTACCTTAAGACCAGTAAGATGATCTCTAAAGGGTATATCTGTAATATTGTTTGGGTTAAGGATTCAAACTCCGAAACCACAAATCTTGAGTCAATCCCTATAGTAAATGAGTTTCTAGAAGTGTTTCCAGAAGATCTTCCCGGAGTTCCTCCCGAAAGGGAAATCAACTTCGAAATAGATCTCCTCCCAGATATCAAACCCATTTTTATTCATCCTTACAGAATTGCTCTAGTTGAGCTTAAGGAATTGAAGGAATAGTTGAAAGACCTTCTAGATAAGGGCTTCATCAGAGTGAATATCTCTCCATGGGTTGCTCCAGTGTTGTTCGTGAAAAAAAAGACGGTTCTCTTATAATGTGAATTGACTATTGTTAGTTGAATAAAGTTACAATCAAGAATAAGTAACCCATCCCCAGGATTGATGATTTGTTCGACCAATTTCAGGGTGCTACTTGCTTTTCTAAGATAGGCCTCAGATCCGGCTACCATCAGCTTAGAGTAAGAGATAGTGACATCCCGAAAACAACCTTCAGAACTCGGTATGGCCATTATGAATTTGTAGTTATGTCTTTTGGACTAAAAAATGCTCCTGCAGCTTTTATGGACTTAATAAACAGGGTGTTCAAATAGTATTTTGACTTGTTTGTCATTGTCTTTATTGATGATATCCTCATTTATTCTCGAAGTGAAGAGAAGCATGCGACTCATCTGAGAGTTGTCCTGCAGACTCTCAAAGATCGCCAGTAATTCACTAAGTTAAGCAAATGTGAATTCTGGTTGCAGTCGGTCGCTTTCCTTGGTCATGTGGTATCCAATGATGGGATCCGGGTGGATTCTCAGAAAATTGAGGAAGTACAACACTGGCCTAGACCCACATCTCCGATTGATATCAGAAGTTTCTTGGGTCTAGCCAGTTATTAAAGGAGGTTTGTTTAAGGATTTTCATCCATAGGTTCCCCATTGACCAAGTTGGCTAAGAAGACGGTCAAATTTCAATGGTCATATGAGTGTGAGAAAAACTTCTCAGAACTGAAGAATAGGATGACTATAGCTCCTGTCTTGAGTTTACCAGATGGTTTAGACGGTTATGTGATTTATTGTGATGCCTCCAGGGTCGGCCTAGGATGCAGTGAGGTAAGGTCATAACTTATGCTTCTAGAAAACTTAAGGTCCAGGAGAAAAACTACCCAACTTATGACCTCGAGCATGCAATCGTAGTATTTGCCCTAAAGATTTGGAGACACTACTTGTAAGGTGTTCATGTTGATGTGTTCACAGATCATAAGAGCCTCCGGTATGTGTTCACCCAGAAAGAGTTATCTTCTTCAGAGGAAATGGCTTGAATTCTTTAAAGACTATGACATGAATGTGTTTTACCATCCTGGTAAGGCCAATGTAGTAGCTGATGCTCTCAGCAGACTGTCTATGGGTAGTGTAGCACATGTTGAGGAAGAAAAGAAAGAGTTAGCCAAAGATGTTCACCGGCTTGCTCGCTTAGGAGTTTGCCTTACAGACACATCAGATAGGGGTGTGATAGTTCATAATGGGTCAGAATCTTCATTGGTAGCGGAGGTTAAGGAAAAACAAGATAGTGATCCTATATTGCTTCAGTTGAAGGGTGCAGTTCATCAGCAGAAAGTTGAGGTTTTATCCCAAGGGGGAGATGGTGTGCTTCATTATCAGGGTCGCTTATGTATTCGTAATGTAGGTGAGTTGAGGAAACAGATCCTTATAGAAACCTATAAATGCAGATATTCCATTCATCCAGGTGCCACTAAGATGTACCATGATCTACGAGAAGTCTTTTGGTGGAACGACATGAAGAGGGACATAGCAGACTATGGCTAAGTGTCCTAATTGTCAACAAGTTAAGGTAGAACATCAGAAACTAGGAAGTATGAGTCAAGAGATTAACATTCCTACATGGAAGTGGGAAGTGATAAACATGGACTTCATTACGGGTTTACCTCGTACTCGCAGACAACATGACTCCATTAGGGTGATAGTGGACAGAGTCACTAAGTCCAGCACTTCTTGGCTGTTAAGACGAAAAATTCAGCGGAAAACTACGCCAAACTCTACATCAATGAGATAGTCAGGTTACATGGGGTTCCCTTGTCTATCATCTCAGATAGAGATCCTCAATTTACCTCTCATTTCTGGAAATCGTTTCAGAAAGGTCTTGGAACTCAGGTAAATCTCAGTACGGAATTTCATCCACATATGGATGGTCAGGAAGAGCGTACCATTCACACCTTAGAGGACATATGAGAGTTTGCGTGATCGATTTTAAGGGTAATGTAACATCCGACAATTGGAAGTGGTTTTGACGAAGCTTGAAATTCGGAAATAGTCAATTTTGGAAAATTTTAAAATCTGGAAATTTGGTTAAGTATGGGAAAAAAATGAGTTTTTGGCCAACTTCGAGTAGTCGTAACTCCTAGCTCAGGATGAGTTAGGAGTAGTTCCAGTTATGGTTGCGAAGCCCTTGGAACGACCTTTTCAACGCCACCGAGTTTGCTCAATTCCGAGTTCGTATGAGGGAGTTATGCCCTATAGAAGTTGGGCAGTTGGAAGGGAAAAGTCCGGAAATTTAAGGGCATTTT
>JAJOOR010037256.1:0-13730 GCA_036250505.1 Solanum acaule | reverse complement strand
ACATTTTTCCTGCATGTTTAAAAAGAAAAGTGTTGCGCCCCCCCCCCCCCCCCATGTTATGAATTATATGTTATTGTTCTATGATATGTGTTTTTCGACATTTTAAAGTAAAAAATAAGAAAAAAAATTTAATTGTCTGTTTAAATTATTCTCTGCATCTGCTTTAATAATTTGCTAAATTAAGTGAATCTGCTTTAATACCATGCATGCATTAAAATCTACTCTAAATATTGGTTGTCTGATTAAATCCGGCTCATTATTTCTGCATGCTGAATAACTTTGGCCACTCAAAATCAATCTAAAATCTGCTTCCTATATTAATTTGCTACCACATTTAAAATCAGTAATAATAATTATTTGCAAGCTGTTTAAATTGTCTGTTTAATATTGCTTATTCAACTAATTTCTCATGTTTTAAATATTCTGCCCTGATAAAAAAAAATGAGCTACTAGATTTTTGCAAACTGACTGTCTTTTAAAATATTTCTTTGCATTAATAATAAATCTGTCACTGTTTCTAAATATATTTCTGCATTTATAATTGCTTTTCTGCCACCTTTAAAAATTAGTCTAATAAGCTCTCTGCACTTGTAACAACTTTCTGCTCCCCCCAATTAAATAATTATGTTGTCAATGCATGTCTGTATGCACACACTTAGCAGGAAATCCTTTCACCATTATGTGTGTTTGAAAACATGTTTAATAAAACCTAGAGGCCAATTTGAGACTTTACATGCTAAATTAATGTCCTATTTGTTTGACTTGGTGTCTAGGTGGGCCTATTAGGAGTTTATTTCAGTCTAAACCCTTCCTAATAGTAGTTCAATGCCTCTTGGACCTTAAGCAAGGACGCTAGGCACCTTGTAGAGACGAAAAGCATGCGGTGGTGGGGTAGGGGTAGTTTAGGCCCTACGGATATGATGACATCGACTCAGGCTTAAAGTGACAAACCTTGGTTTTGTCTGTCCCTACACGGAAGCCTATTGAAACACTAAAGAAAAGTCGAGTGCTGATCCACAAAGTCCTTTAGAGTCTTCTTTTCCTTTTATCTCTTTATCTGTTTATAATTATATTTATTTGGGGTAGTTTAATTAAATAAAAAATGATATTTACTTATATACTTGTCTATTTTTTGTCTCCTTGCTTATCTCTTTATTGACCGCCTAATATCTATTTAATGTTATTTATTATATCACCTAGTTTTGGATGCTTAATTAATTAAAATAATTAAATTGATCTTAACTGTTTAATATTAGTTATCACTTAGCAAACATGTTTAAATAAATAATAAATGAAGTGACCATAAATGCTACTTGTAACCCACACATAAATTGCATGAGACACGGTCGGGACCCACATTTGTGGACCTCGGGGGATGCCTAACACCTTCCCCTCGAGGTAACTTGAACCATTACCCTGATCTTTGGTTCGTTGACCTTAGCTAGACTTAGTTATGTTAGATAGGTGCCCTAACGCGCCTTAATTCGTTAGGTGGCGACTCTTCAATCCAACCCAAAAGCCCAAAAGAGTTGTTAGGTCGTGCACCAAAACTCGTTTTTGCGAGAAAATGGGGCGCGACAAAATAACGACTCTGCTGGGGATATTAGTTTCTAACCATTACATATTTCATGCTTATGTGGGGTTTACTTGGTTATTTCATTGTTTGTTTGGTTATTAGCATGTTAAATTGTTATTTGTTTTCCTTGTTTATTTGTTTTCTTATTTATTGTCTGTTTTTCATGTTCCACCCCTTCCCTTCTTCTTTATTTGTTTATTTTCATGCTTTGCCCTTTTCCTTTTCCTTTATTTGTTACTCGCATGCTTAATCCATACCCTATTTCCTTATTTGCTTGATTCTCTAATATGTTTATATGTTTACTCCCTTTTATTTATGCATGTATTTATTTATTTATTACCGCTTTCATAAACTGTCTATGTGTTACTACTTTCCACCTAAGTGCTAAGTGTTACCGCTTTGATAAACTGGCAATCCGCTCATACTTCCCCCAATTGGGACCCTCTTCCTCTTTTATTTTTTTTTATTCTCGTGATGGTGTGTGACTATGCACATCTCACAAATACTTCAATTCTCTTCAAACACCCTATATTAGAGAGATGGCTGAGGCATGGCAGATGCAGATAGTTTTACTACTGTGGAACCATGTGCCTTCTCGCATAGAATCCCTTTCAAGTCCGTGTCAAGCCCACTATTAGAATTTTCCATTTAATTCATACATGTTTATACCTTAGGTGGTTTGACCCCTGGTGTCAATCCACACAATTAGTAGCCATCATATTGTCTAAAGGGCCCCAACACCCTTTTGACAAATTGCATATTATCTGTCAATGTGGTCACAATAACTAAATCAAGCCTAATTTATGCCAAATTGGAATTTAGAACTTGTTTGTTGTTTGTTTGCAGTCATGGCCGCTCCCAACTTCCCCAACACGCAAATGGTCACAAAAGCGAACGATTTTCTGAAAAGATGGTGCGTGAATATCAAGAAGGACCATGAGTTGGAAATTTGCAAACTAATGGGTGGATTGACCTTTCTGTTATTTGTTGAACCTAATCGCTACATGATCATGGCCATGCTGAAATTCTAGGACCCTGCAAGATTGGTTTTCAAATTTAGAGACTTTGAGCTATCTCCAACACTCGAGGAAATTAGAGGGTTTGTTAACCTTCCCTTTCAATGGCGGCAAATGACTGTGCCACACAAGCAATCACCGAAGAAGTTTTTGAAGAGTCTTGGATTGAAGCGTAATCGGGAGATGGATTGTTTAGATAAAGGGTGGATTCTAATAGAATTTTTGTACCACTGCTTTTGTGACGAGAAGGGTCATAAACATTTCAACAAAGAGTTTGGGTGTTCTGCTATACAATGGCAGAAATATCGTCTCAGAGCTGTCGCCATCGCACTACTGGGCTCCTTAGTCTTTCCTATGAAGGAGGGAAAACTTAGCACTACCTTAGGTCATGTGGTCCGAATGTTAGCTCAAGGAGGATAAAATCCTGCTAAGACTATAGTGCCCATGATACTTGCTAAAATGATAAGGGCTTTTTCCGCATGCGTCAATGGTAAGAGATATTTTGAGGGCTGTAATCTTTTGTTACAACTATGGGATGCTGAACACTTTTACAAAAGAGAGGACATGATAGACATCTTGAACGGCATGGGAAGCAAAATCTTTACTCACCCCACAAGAATGTTGCGTTTCTCTACCCCAGTGGGAATGGAAGATTGGTTTAGGTATCTAAGAGGGAGGTCTGGTAATCAAATCCAATGGAAGTATCACTGGTTAGGGTTTCGTCGCACCATGGTTAGAGGACATGAGCTCTATTTCATCGAGCTTATCGGACTAAGTGGAGTTCAACCTTATGCACCACTCCGAGCCCTCCGCCAATTTGGACAAGTCCAAATGATACCTTTACGATCCCATATGGGTCATTATGGGTATGATTTTGGGCCAGAAACACCACAAGTTGACACCATACTACAAAGGTGGGAAGGAGTGAGAACCATCGACATCAGAGAAGATAGACCCTACTGCACACCCGAGTATTACGTATGGATCTTGGAGGATGCTAAGCATAGGGACTTAAGCGAATGAGGCCTTCCTGGTTTTGGTGACGAGATGGAAAGAATATGGGCTCGCAAATTTCTGAACAACGACTATGACATGACCCCAGAAATGATGGAGCAGATTGCACCAAACATTGGAGACCACCGTGATTGAAGTTTTTTTTAGTATTTCTATTTTCCCCATTTGTTATCCCTAGCCCTTTAGATTATTTCTAGTTTTGCTTTAGTTTGATGTAATAGTTTGAAGTTATTCAATAAAGATCGTTTTTCCTTTATTTCTCTAACTCTAAACTCCAAATTGGCAAATAAGGCTTGAATTAATTATTATGCGTCACTTATATGTCGTCTTAGGCCTACCTCTGGCTCAATGAGGTCCCTTGCATTTAGGGCGCTTATTTCAAATAATGTGATGTTATTATTACAAATTTGCTCTAATCCCTAACACTGTTTTCTGTTGATTCTGTTGTTTTTCCCATTCCTAAGGTGGATCTGTCCTTCATTCTAGCACATACACGATCAAAAGGGACCCCCCTTCTCCTCTTCCTCCTCCTCAAAGAACAGACTACAGAGACAAGGGTAAAATAGTTGACAACAACAGCAGCAACGAAAGAGTAGAAACTTCTGAGGGAGGGCAACTTCCAAGTGACCTCGTCCTTAGACTTGAGCACAAGATTTTACATTTGGAAGAAGAAGTAGCGCATATGCGTGATTTGGCCAAGTTGTCTATTTCTCTCGGAACCCAGTTTGGCAAAAATATAGACAATCCTCCTCACTCTAACCAAACAACCATGCCAAACAATCCTCCAACCAATGTATCTCGACCTGAACCCACTCATCCAAATATCTTCCCACCACTTCATGCCCAAAATACCTAAATCCCATTTTACCACTACCACCAACAAACTAAGCCAACCATTCCAGAACCAATTCCAAATGCGAACCCTTCATATACTCCTGGAAATAACAACCTCAACCCCATATATATGGAAACTGCTCCTGTGACTCATAACTACCATGAATCAGAGTCCTCCCAAAAGGACATTCTGATAAAAACCCTGACCGAGATATTAGATAACTTGGCTAATAGGGTGTAACATGTGGAAGGAAGCAAGAGGTTGGGAGGACTGAGCTACGAGGATTTGTGTATGCATCCCGACGTAGAACTACCTGAAGGATACAAGCTTCTAAAGTTTGAAATGTTTAATGGCATTGGAGATCCCAAAGCCCACCTGCGAATGTATTGTGACAAGCTTGTATGGGTGGGGAGAGACGAGAAGATATTCATGAAGTTGTTTATGAGGAGTCTCACTGGGGAGGCTCTATCGTGGTATATTGAACAAGACCTCGAAAATGGGTTGAGTGGGTGGACATGGCAATCGACTTCATGAATAGGTTTGGATTTAATATAGAAAATGCACTTGACTGGTTCTACATCCAAAACCTGAAGAAAAAGCCAAGTGAATCCTTCAAGGATTACGCTATAAGATGGAGGTCTGAGGCGGCTAGGGCCAAACCTCCCATGGAAGAATCTCAGATGAAAGACTACTTCATCCGTGCCCAAGAGCCAGAATATTATGAAAGGATGATGCTTGTAGCTGAGAAGAGTTTCGCTGAAATTATTAAATTACGCAAAAGAATTGAAGAAGGCATAAAAAGTGGGACTATCATCAACCTAGAGGCCTTACAAGCCACCAACAAAGCTCTGCAATCTGGTGGAATGGCAGAAAAATGAAAGAAAACAGGTTCGGTCATGATGGCTCAGGGAACCAGAACCCCACATAAGTACCGAGCAACAACCCCACCTCCATCTCCATATCCTCAAACTCCATATCCTTCAACTCCACTACCTATATCTCCCCATCCCACGCCAGTATATTACCAAGGTGCTCCTCCTCAATATCAACAAACTTCATATTCTGTTTATAATGCGCAGCCAATATACTTCCATACTCCACCACCCACTCAAACACCGAACTACCGAAACAGCCCTCCATATGAAAGAAGACCTGCAAAAAACTATACCCCTCTGGCTGAGCCCATTGCCTAGCTTTATGAGAGACTGAAAGAGGCTGGCTATGTCACCCCAGTTCCTGCATTGCCTGTGGATGTCCGCACAAAATGGTATACCCTAACAAGGTTTGTGCCTATCATTCTGGGATGAAAGGTCACACTACCGAAGTTTGTAGAGCCCTGAAAGATAAGGTTGAAATGCTGATTGATACTAAGGCCATCCAGCTTAAGGATCCAGCACCAAATGTTACAAACAACCCTCTGCCTAACCATCAGGTCAACATGGTAGAAGTTGATGATACCTCGGATTGGGAGAAATCCATCTGGGTCCTTGAGCCAGAAGAATCAATTACTGTTACCGCCCAGACTCCAGTGGTAGTGCAAGGCATGCTCTGTTTGAGGTTGAGGTTGCCATGACCAAGCCCCCATTCAGGGTCCTCATAGCTCCTCCTCCTTCCCAATTTGATACCCATGCTGTCCCATAGGATTATGGAAAGGGAAAGGTGAAAGTGGAAGAAGCAGACACTGCAGCAGGAGTGACTAGATCTGGAAGAATTTACACTTCCGAAAATTTGGTTCAATGTAGCTCCAGCAAGTCCAAGGCACCAATTGTAGAGTTTGAAGATCATAGTATCTGGAAGAAGGCACAAGCTAAAGAATACTCTATTGTTGATCAATTGAGTAAAACCCCGTCCCAAATATCAATCTTGTCATTGCTTCAATCTTTCGAAACTCATCGGAACGCTCTATTGAAGGTCCTGGGTGAAGCCTATGTCCCATCTAGCATCACTCATGGAGAGGTAGCCCAAATGGTCGGTTTTTGAGGCATACCGAATATCTTTTCATGAAGATGAGTTGCCACTTGAAGGAACAACCCACAATAAGGCTTTGTACATTTCAGTTCAATATCAGGACAAGATTATCACCAAAGCCTTGGTTGATTCAGGCTCTGGTTTGAATATCTGCCCTCTGAGCACGTTGACAAGGCTAGGCGTGGATACTGCAAAGATCCAAACTTGGAAGATGAATGTGAGAGCTTTTGATGGCTCTCAGAGGGGTACTATTGGGGAAATAACCTTGGACATGCTCATTGGTCCTGCTATTTTCCCAATAGCTTTCCAGGTCTTGGACATTCCATCCTCATATAACTTATTGCTGGGTCGTCCTTGGATTTATATGGCTGGAACAGTTCCCTCTACTCTTCATCAATGCTTGAAGTTTGAATAGGATCATGAAGAGGTTGTAGTCCATGGGGAAAAGGGACATCCTATATATGCGATAGAAGGAAGGGGTCATCTAGACGGTGAGATGTACCATATAGTTGAGCTTGTTGGCAACATTGAAGTGCAACCTTGGTTTAGCCAGAAGATCATAGATATGATGGCCTGGTTTGGTTTTGAGCTCGGGAAAGGTTTGGGAGCCAATCTATAAGGAATAGTTGAACCTATACAACCCGTTCTTCATTCAACCACTTTCGGCTTGGGATACAAATATACTATTGAGGAGTGGCTTGATTGGCAACCACCTAGAGATGGGTACTACTATCCTTTGAAGAAACCCATATCACCATTGCAACAATCATTTCGATCAGTAGGTTTCATAGGTGGCATCATTGATGAGGTTCTAGAAGACATGAAAAGTTTGTCTTTGACCAAAGAGGAAGGAAAAGGCTGCAATGTTGTGATCAACGAGGAGGAGAAAGGGGACCCTAGAGGAAGCAGTGAAGCAAAGATCAGCATCAACATTTGGACCTCAACTCCATCCAGACCTCGTCGGGCATCTGGGTAGCTTTGGAAGAAGTTTTCCTATCAAATTTTAAAAGTTTCAATAATCAGTTTTAAATTCCAGTTCTCTGTTATTGTTTTCAAATGCTAGTTTTTATGAAACTCTTGAGTTTTAATCAATAAAGTTCTTTTCCTATCTATTTAATATCTTATATTTATTTGTGCGTTATTCTTTCTTCCAGCAAAATCTGTTATAAAAATGTTGAATTTGAGACTATGACATATAATGAGACTGCATAGCTTAACATTAATGACTTAGAGGAAGTCGAAGAAAGTGAGGTCCCTGAAGAGTTAATCAGAAAGGTTGAGGAATTCGAGGAAAAGCCCAACCCGAATTTAGTGGAACCAGATGTGGTAAATCTGGGAAATTCAGAAGTGGCACAAGAGACCCGAGTAAGCATCCATATGACGGAAGATGACAAGAAAGAGTATACAGAGTGTCTCATGGAGAATAAGGATATCTTCGCCTGGTCCTATGCAGACATGACAGGGTTAAGCACTTCAGTCGTAGCTCATTGATTGCCCACTGATCTAGCATGTCCTCCTGTGAAGCAGAAGCTGAGAAAATACAAGCATGAGTTGAGTTTGAAAATCATGGAAGAAATATCAACGCAATTAAATGCTGGAATCCTTCAAGTGACGGAGTACCCGACCTAGCTTGCAAATGTCGTTCCAGTGCCCAAGAAAGACGAAAAGGTTAGAGTTTGTGTGGATTATCGGTATCTCAACAAAGCTAGTCCCAAAGATAATTTTCCATTGCCCAACATACACATCTTGATTGATAACTGTGCTAAGCATGAAACACAATCATTCGTTAATTTCTTTGCCGGCTATCATCAAATTGAGATGTACAAGGACGATGCTGAGAAGACTGTTTTCATCACATTGTGGGGTGTCTACAACTACAAGGTAATGCCTTTCGGTTTAAAGAATGTTGGGGCTACATACATGAGGGCAATGACCACCCTGTTTCACGACATGATCCACAATGAAATTGAAGTTTATGTGGATGATGTCATCATCAAATCAAAGAAGGGTTCAAATCATCTGGATGATCTTCGAAAGTTCTTTGCCAGACTACGCAATTATAACTTGAAGTTGAATCCTGCAAAATGTGTCTTTGGGGTTCCTGCTGGAAAGCTTCTGGGTTTCATTGTCAGCCGCCGGGGTATAGAATTGGATCCATCAAAAATCAAAGCCATTCGTGATTTACCTCCGTCGAAGAGTAAGAAGGAGGTAATGAGTTTCTTGGGATGACTCAATTACATCAGTCGTTTCAAAGCCCAATCTACTGTCATTTGTGATCCTATCTTCAAGCTGTTGAAGAAGGATGCTGCGGTGAAATGGACAGACGAATGTCAACAAGCGTTTGACAAAATCAAAGATTACTTGTCCAATCCACCTGTGTTGGTTCCACCGGAATTAGACCATTGTTGTTATACATATCAGTGTTGGATAATGCTTTCAGCTGCATTTTAGGGCAACATGATGAAACTGGAAAGAAGGAGTAGGCGATATATTACATGAGCAAGAAGCTTACATCATACGAGGCTCGATACTCTCTATTAGAGCGTACCTGTTGTGCTGTAACTTGGGTCGCCCAGAAACTGCGACACTACCTCTCCTCGCACACTACTTATCTGATTTCAATGATGGATCCTCTGAAGTATATCTTTCAAAAGCCCATGCCTACAGGTAAACTGGCTAAATGGCAGATATTACTGAGCTCGTTTGACATAATGTATGTTACATAGAAAGCAGTGAAGGCACATGCATTAGCAGATCATATGGCAGAGAACCCTGTAGATGATGATTATAGACCGTTGAATACTTACTTCCCAGATGAAGAAGTGGCTTTTGTCGGGGAAGACATTTATGAAGAATATGTTGGTTGGAGGATGTTCTTTGATGGAGCTAAGAACTTGAGCGGATCTGGCATCGGAGCTGTTTTGATCTCACCAACTAGGCAACATTATCCGGTATCAGCCAAACTCAGGTTCCTTTGCTTAAATAATATGGCTGAATATGAAGCTTGCATATTGGGGCTCCGATGTACTATCGACTTGGATATCCAAGAAATGTTGATAAAAGGAGATTCAGACCTATTGATTCATCAGGTCCGAGGCGAATGGGCTACCAAGAATCGAAAGTTGTTACCATACTTGGAGTGCGTGCATATGTTGTGTAAAAGGTTCATCAAGGCAGAATTCAAACATGTGCCAAGGATCCAGAATGAATTCGCAGATGCCTTAGCCACTTTGTCTTCCATGATTCAACATCCTGATCATAATTACAATGATCATATTTACATCCACATATACGAGCAACCAGCATACTGTTTTCATTTTGAGGAAGAGTCTAATGGAAAGCCTTGGTATGATGACATTCAAGGATATTTGAAGAGCGGTGAGTATACAGAGGATGCAACAAGTGTACAAAAGCGTATAATTCGGAGGTTAGCGAATCAATTCTTTCTAAGTGGAGAAATCCTTTATAGGAGGACTCTTGACTTGGGGTTGCTAAGGTGCATCGAAGCTGGAGAAGCTAGCGGACTGATTGAAGAGATACATGCAGGAACATGTGGTCCTCACATGAATGGTTTTACATTGGCAAAGAAGATCCTGAGATCGGGATATTTCTGGCTAACTATGGAGACAGACTGTATCCGCTATGTTCAAAAATGTCACCAATGTCAGACTCATGCAGATATGATCCGAGTTCCACCCAACAAACTCCATGTTAGTAGTTTACCTTGGCCCTTTGCAACTTGGGGCATGGACGTCATTGGTCCAATCGAGCCAGCGGCATCCAATGGACATAGATTCATTCTGGTTGCAATCGACTACTTCACCAAATGGGTCGAAGCCACCTCTCACAAATCAGTGACAAAGAAGGCTGTGGATGACTTTGTAAAAAATAACATTATCTGTAGATTTGGAACTCCTGAGTCAATCATCACTGATAATGGAACCAATCTAAATAGTGATTTGATGAGATCATTGTGTGAGAAATTCAAGATCAGTCATCGAAATTCTACAACATAGATGAATGGAGTTGTTGAGGCTGCAAACAAGAACATCAAGAGGATATTACGCAAAATGATCGACAATCATAGACACTGGCATGAAAAGCTACCATTTGCATTGCTAGGATATCGTACCACCATCAGAACTTCTACTGGGGCTACGCCTTATTTTCTAGTATATGTTAATGAAGTTGTGATACCTGCTGAAGTAGAGATACCATCTCTAAGGATTATTCAGGAAGCGGAGTTGAGTGATGCTAAATGGATACAAGTTCGGGCGGAGAATCTGGCATTAATAGATGGAAGAAGAATTAACGCCATTTGTCATGGTCAACTCTATCAAAATAGAATGGCCAGAGCTTTCAACAAAAAGGTTAGACCCAGACATTTCTCACCTGGGCAACTGGTTTTGAAGCGGATTTTCCCAAATCAAGATGAAGAAAAGGGTAAATTCTCACAAAACTGGCAAGGCCCATACATAGTCGCTCGGGTATTGACAGGCGGAGCCCTCATACTTTGCAGAAATGGATGGAGAAGTTTGGCCCAAACCTATCAACTCAGATGCTGTGAAGAGATATTACATCTAAGTTTGTTTCATGCGCTTTTACTCTGTATTTGGAACTACGTCAGACCTGATTCCTGTTTAAGAGGGGATACGTAGGCGCTCCTATGGAGTTCGGTCATATCATAATAAAAATTTAATTTTCCCCTTTTGACTATGTAACTGGGGCAAAAATTTTGAGAGGGTCTAAAAAATTCCATCAGAAGGACATCTTTTTGCAAATCACGATACTGGGGCAGAATTTTTTAGAGGAACTCAAAAATTCCTTCAAAATCATCTCTTCTCTCAAATCAGTAACTGGGGCAGAATTTTTGAGAGGGTCTAAAAAATTCACAGCAATCAAGCTACAATCTTCAACAAAGATCAGATAATAGATTTGCTACTGAGTCAGATGTTGTAAAGTTTCAAACTGTGCCATGGTCAAAGATTCAACATTACTTTTTACAAACTAATATTTTCAAAAAAACTTTTTTGAAAACTCTCTCTCCTTCTATTTTACAAAGCAAATGCCTGGAAAGGTCTGGATGGCAAGCCAAAGGGAGCACACCGGTCGGAGCAGATCAACCTCCCTCATTTTTAAACTCACAATTTTTCTTTGAATACAGGAAAGACAGGTACAAATACAAAAGACAACTTCAACATCGCCTGACCGCTATTAAGCTCGACGAATCGCCAGTTAAATGGCATACTATCCTTCTGACAAAATGAAGGACCAAGTTATTTTAAGCCCGACAAATCGCTAATTATTGGTACATCTTTCCAATCAGACGAAAGAATCAAGCTACTTTATATCAAGCCCGACAAATCAACATTCAACTGCACTCAGTCCTTACAATAGGACGAAGGGTCAAAGCTACAATATTCTGAATTCGTCAACAAATGACACTCAATCCTTTCAATAAGGCGAAGGTCTATGCCTTCAATCAACTATTGCGTGTGCCCGAGAACTATATTGTGCCTGAGAATTGCATGTGCCCGATATTGCATGAGCCCGAAGATTGCATTGTGCCCGATATTGAATGAGCTCGAAGATTGCATTGTGCCCGATATTGCATAAGCCCGAAGATTGCATTGGGCCCAATATTGCATGTGCCCGAGAATTGCATTGCGCCCGATATTGCATGTGCCCGAGAATTACATGTGCCCGATATTGCATGAGCTTGAAGATTGCATTGTGCCCGATATTGCATGTTCCCGAGAATTGCATTGTGCCCGATATTGCATGTGCCCGAAGATTGCATTGTGCCCGATATTGCATGTGCCCGAAGATTGCATTGTGCCAGATATTGCATGTGCCCGAGAATTGCATTGTGCCCAATATTGCATGTGCCCGAGAATTGCATTGTGCCCAATATTGCATGACCCTAAAAATTGCATTGTGCCCGATATTGTATGTGCCCGAAGACTGCATTGTGCCAGATTTGCATTGTGCCCGAAGATTGCATTGTGCCCGAATTGCATGTTCTCGAGATTGCATTGTGCTCGAGAAATGCATATGCCCGAATAAACTACAATCAAGCTACAAGTATCAACAGATGCTCGAATTACAGATATGTTTTCTTTACTCATTATTTATATTCCTAAGGCGTCATGGTCTAAAGGCATCATTCTTCATGGCCTAAGGATTTACTTTCTGCTTATCATGATTCGAATGTGTCATAGTCTAAGGGCATCATTTTTCATTGCCCACGGACAACATTTGCATAACCTGAGGATATAAATTTTGCGTATCATGGACCTAGACATCATTTTTCATAGTCTTAAGGCAAACATCCTGGTCAATATGGGAATTGCATCATGTTTACTTTTACCGTTTGTTTGAAATATTTGCTTTAGTCATATTACAAGCTGCAGATTTGCAGAAACTAACATTTTGCAGATAAGACATTCTTCACCTCTGGGCTACGATTATCGTGCTTACATTTATTACAACAAATGCCCTATCAAATTCTTTGCTGCTCATACTACCATTTTTTTCATTTAACCCTTGGCTACTCATATTACCGTTTATTATTGGATTCTTCCCTTAAACCGAAAATCTCTCTGTCATGCCTTTCTCGCTTCTCTAATCCTATCCATTCAAGCCGATATCACTCTCGTTCGAATACTGTACCGCTCTTTCAATCCTTAGGAGTTTCGTCTGCTCTTGAGTCTAGAACTACACACGACCTGATTCTCGTACAACCAGAGATATGTAGGCGGCTTAATACCAAAGTCTTGGTCGTACCCCTTTTCCAACTCTATATCATTTCAATTGATCCCGCTGACATCCCTCGTCGGTCGGACAAAATCGGCTACTAAGTCAACGATTGGTTTCCCGACAATTCATCCTTCATTCTCAAGCAACCAAGGGGCAGCTGTTGACACCCAATTTTGACTGATCTTTAACCCTTTTGGGGATGCTATCCGATTAAATACGCATTTTAAAACATATTTTGATTTCTAAAATTTTAGTCAACTTTGTCTAAAAATTATATATTTTAGTAGGCTTGATTTATAAAAAATTATCGTAATTAATATTAAATTATTATATTTATCGATGGTTAAACTCAAAATAATTATTTTTACTCAAATGTTTTTTAAATTTAGATGCGTATAATTTGTTTTAATATATGTAGTACTTTAATTGGATAGCATTTCTTTGATTTTCCTCCAAATCATTTAAATCTTAGCCTATATTACTCTAATTCCTTGCAATTCTAGCCATTCTAATTCAATTGTCATTTCAATTATAGCCATATAGTTGATTGCAATTTTAGCCC
>JAJOOR010037255.1:0-21340 GCA_036250505.1 Solanum acaule | reverse complement strand
TTTTTTTTTTTTTTTTTTTTTTTTGAGTTTTATATCTAAACTGTTGAGAATGTGAGTTTCATACACAAACTTGCACTTATTAATTTGAGAAACATAAATTATTTTTTATGTCATATAATTATATAAACATACAAACTCATAAAAAAAAAATTAAAAAGGACTCATTAATAAGTTTTTTTGTCATGACTTCGATGAGGTTCAAACCAAAAATTACTATCCCCTTTGGGCATAGTGGATACTTCCTTCGACTCTATTTACTTGTTAAATATTTTTTAATTTGATTTCTCCTTTCATTTGTGTCATTTTTGACAAATAAAGGAAGGTCAATTTTTTTTCTCTATTATATCTTCAATTTATTAATATTGAGTTAATATCTTTAAAAAATAAAATGAGATAAATGGTAAACTCACTCTGCCAACTATCATTTTGCAATTATTATTTTCTTAATAAGCATGTCAAATCATAAGTAAAAATAGACTAAGGAAGTATATAATAACCTAATAACATCTGTTATTTTATTGTAATACGAGGCATATTGGATGCCCATTTAATAACCTAATAACGAGACAAAGCTCAACACAAACATAAATCAATAATAATATCCTCTCCCTCGTCTATCTTTACTTATCCATTATACTATTTTGAGATATATAATAATACTTATTCAATTTATAAAATCAATAAATAATTTATCATGTTGTGTCTATTTTATCCTTATTATTTAATACTATTTATTTGTAATGTTTAGATGACTTAAATTTAATAAAAATAATATGATAAAATTACCATTATCATTTATTGCTCTTTAATCCCTATGTAAGTTAATAATGAACAACTATCTTTGGACAGAGGGAATAGTAATGTTTTGGCCTTTTGGATTTTAAATTAAGATCGATTTTGATTTGTATAGGGCACGGGTTGGGTGTAAGATATGCGTTTCTTTTAAAATTTTATTTTATTTATTGGGCTTATGTACATATGATTAAAAATTATTTTATTTTATAATGTTAGATTTTTTTAAATACTCCCTACGGTTTTACTTGTCAAATTTTGAATTGACACACTTATTTAGAAAAAATAATGATTAGTATAATGAGTTTATCATTTTATCCCTATTAATTTATAAAGTCTCAACTTCCAAACATATTTACTCACTACATTTTTCAAAGAAAAAAATATTGTACTTCCTTAATTTGTCAAAAAATGACAAGTAAAAGTAGAAATCAAACTAGGAATATTTGACAAGTAAAAGTGCACGGAAGGAGTAATAAATTTGGTTGAGTGATTTTATAAGAGAAAAGTCAAGTTGAGTGATTTTATTGACACAAAACAAAATTTAATGACTTTGTCACACAATTCTTCATAGTTGAGTACCTTTGGAGATATTTACCCGAGGAAATGATATATAAAAGGTTTTGAGGAACAATTGTGTTTTTAACCATCATAATGCATGTATTAAAATATCTTGCATTACTAATACCATGAATTTTTATGTATTAGTTATACATAGATTGAAAAAGTGTGTAAACTAAGATATTAATAATACTTAAAGTTAATGAATGCATTATTTTTCTTAATACAAATCTAGCAACCTGTGGAGCCATCGCGACACTTACCTGGGTGGGTTCTACCACACTTAGCACATGCAGGAGCCCAGTTACCTCCTTGTACCAGGGGAACTGCCGAAACTCCTCCGAAGCGAGCCTGGGAATCTCCCTCTGTGCTCAAACACACACTGGAATCCTTAGGACCCGAACTAAAGGTCCTTCTAGACCAAACTCGACGTTTCGGAGCTAACTGCGCTGACATATTCACACACAATTGTTCAACAATTTATAGTTCCGGAATCACATACAACTCTCACACTCACAAAGATGAATACATGCATGACTTCACCCATAGGTTTGCTCTTATTTTCCAGCCAACATTCGTTTAAGCTCACTCAAGAAATCAAACGGGCATATCTCCCTCACGCGAACTCAAAATTTAGCAAACTCGATGGCGTTGGAAAGGGGACTAAGAGATATTTCATTTTATACCTTATAGGCGACCTAACTCATCATGTGCTGAAAGTTATGATCATTTTTAATTTGATATGTTATATATAACCACGATAATAAAAAAATAAATTAGGTACTAAAATAATTTATAAGAACAAATAAAACAATTAAAACTTAGTAAAAATTGGGTTGACTCTTGACCCGTTTTGTAATCAATTACCTGATTCGTTAATTTAATTAGCTGCCAAATGAGTGACTATTCTACTAAAACTAAATAAATAAAAATAAATAAAATAACATATTTACAGAACCTTCTACCATACATATATACTGAGAGCAAACAAAAAGTACCAAATGATCCTTTACATTGCTATTATCATAAATTTTTATATATCAATTATAAAGTTAATATCAAAAATATATTTAAACTATCTCAATTTTTAAAATTTTATATTTGAACTATTAAAAATATGAATTTTCTAATACTCTATCTCAACCAGAGACATGAAAGACCGCCACTGCTCATGAGTGAACAAAACTTTATTCTTAGCAATCAGAATGTATGATTAGACAAGCAATAAGTGAGAACACAAAGACAGTGTACTTACCTTTATCATTTGTTTAATAATAATAATGAAATGATGAATTTCCATTGACAAATGACCACACAGTCCAATACACTTTACAATACTACTTTAGTTCTACTTATACTATATACTTACTATATTAGAAGTGTGGGTTTAAGAAGAGGTATCAACATGTTTTAGTTTTTTGTCAATAAAATTAAGGTTGAGGGTTGTTTTGTCATTTTATGTATAAACTACACTATATTAATGGTAGCTAAATGTAAGTGGCTTATATTTAAGAGCCACTGCATTAGCTGTGGGAATGTGTCATTACTTATTTGCCACCACATGGCTGTTGAAATGAATTATTAATTACAACTTTGTCACCTCATGGCTTTGGGAAAATTCTCTACTTTGAATATGAATAATTAATATTTCCTCCTTCTTATTTTAATTTTTACCTTTTTCTTTTTAATTCGTTTAAAAAAAGAATGTTATTTTACTATAATTATAAATAATTTAAAATTAAATATTATTTTAATGAAATAATTTATAACCACACAGATATCTAATTATATTATTTTAGACCATAAATTTTTTAAAAAATAATAAAATCTTTCTGAAACATCATGACAAATTCAACGCCACATAAAATGAGAAAAAAGAAGTACTATATAGAAGCCAACAATTGTCCGTTGACATGTCTGTTTCTAGCCTAGGATATTTTTAAATTTTTTGTATTCTATCTGTATTAATTTGTTTGTCTTATTTTTCTTTTTAATCTGTTATACATTTAAAAATTATGTAAAAAATATTATAAATCATAATAAATTAATTGACTCTCCAAGTTTTATCCATGTAATATAAATTGAAATAAAAAATAATAATAAACATTGGACCCGTGCTAGCACGGACTCCTATATCTAAGTACTACTATAGATATGAGATGCTCAATTGGATATTTCTTTTGTATTTTATAATTGTGAAACAAGGTGTAGTGCACTAAACTTTTATCATTATCTTTAATTAAACAATTAATGGGTTTGTTGACAAATGATGACACAATGCAGCCAGTCTACACTACTATTAATCAGCCTAAGAAGGATTATTAAAATGATAATTAATCTGAATTTTGAAAAGTTCTCTTTAATGGTTTGGTTGAAAAATACACATAGGGGGGAAACAAACTTCAGTACCACTAGGTCTGAAACACATATTTAACAAAAAATCAAGTTAATTTTCAACAAGAAAATATTTTTAAGCACACCATCTAAAGAGAAATTTTCATCCATAGTTAAAGTATTGAAACATTTATATCACTGTTATACTACTTGATTCATGTTTTAGTTTAACTCGATGAAGAAGACTCTTGAATTTTGATTGGTTATGGGAGAAGGTGTCCACAAGAACTCAAAAAAGTATGTGTGGTTTCTATATTTCTTTTTCCATCTATATTGTTATGATTAAAGAATGTGTATGTTCTAAATTTTTTTCTTTTTGTGTGTGTTCTTTTTATTAGACTTCTTTATTTTAGTTTTTTTTTATACATAGTTGTATCTCTATTTGACCTCAAATTAGCCAGTTATGACTTTATTGGAAGTTTGTTAATTACTAATCAAGATTCAGAATTTACAGTTGGTTGCTTAAAAGAAATTAATTTTAAATATTTAAATACATCTCTTATTTGGTATTTCTTGACATACTCTTAAAGATTTATTTATAATTATTGCATTTTATACTCATAAGATACCTATTTTCATAGAATTATAATCGTAATAAAAATTTACATGGGACACACCAGAGATTAATATAGAAGAAAAGAAGCAGAGGAGCACATAAGTTTTATCCCAAGTTTAGTAATACAGGCTAAAATTTAAATATAACTTAAATAATAGGATGAAAATTGTCTACGAAAGCCCAAATGGATCAATATAATTATCATTACATATTTTCAAGCAAACATATATGGTAAAAACTAATTGAAACACTTAAAAACAGTGCACTGCAATTTACATGGAGGGATCTTTTCCAAACCTAATTAGAGCATCGAAGCTCTACGAGATACCTCAACAAGTGGTACCTTCACTGTCTTCCTATTCCGTAAAGGTATCTTATCCCAGCCGCAAACATTGTTCGCAAAACAGGAATAAATTATACATATAGAATATATTTGGCAAGACGAGTGGAGCTTGCTTAGTTGATGAAACACCTGCACCTCTAACCGATTATATTGGTCGAAGGTTCAAGTCATGTTGTAGCAATGGGAAAGTACAGCTTAGCAAGCCTCATTCGTTTTGCCAAAAAGAATTGTGTCACGAGTCACAAAACATTATATAAGATGAATTTGTGCGACTTCAGGATTCAGTTTATCGAACATGTGAAACTGTACAACATACGTACATTATGAAGAAACTAAGTGTTACTGCAGATTTACACAAACTGAAAAGTAACATTAGGATGACGATTTTACCTGCAATCAACAGTAAAATTCATAATCTAGAGGATTACTGAAAGGAACAAGCTAATTACTAAACGTTTGAAAGGCACACAGCACTACTCTGAATTTTTACTTACAACTTCTCAATTCAATCAACCAAACCAACAACATACTAATTAGTGTAATCCCAGAACTGGGTCTACAGAGTTGGAACAACAAGTAGATATCTGGAGAATGTCAGAGATAATACATGTGGATATTGATTCGCCACTATATAGTATATCTAATCCTCTTGAGGCAGAAAATGATAGTATTGGAGAGTTTCTCAATAACTTGCAATCACTTTTGTTGTGGAAATCATAAGAAGAACTCCCAATCTAAAAATGCTAAAGATAACAGATTTACCTAAGTGCCATGATATTTTTAATTCACTAATTCTTCTTGAGGAGCTGGAGACGCTACTCGTAAAGCTTTACGAGCATTGACCTGAACGAGATAAAATCAAGAAATTGATATTATCAGCTACTTATATATATACCATGGGAAGTTGTGAATTTGCTGGCTAATTTACCTAATCTTGAGGTGCTCAAGGAGGAGGGTGCATTTTCTGCAACAGATTGGAAACTAGATGAAGATGTTGTGTTTCACAAATTAAAATATCTACAACTGTATGGGTGCTATGATCTGGAAAGGCGGGAAGCAGCTGGTAGTGATAATTTTCCGATGCTTAAGAAACTATTACTGTATTGGTTGTATGAACCGGAGGAGATTCCCGAGAGTATTGGAGATATAATGACACTAAAATTGATCAAAATAAAATGTTGCGGCTATGTTGTAGAGACAAGTGCAAAGAAAAATCAACAAGAGCTTGGGAAATTATGAGCTTCAACTTCAAATCTACTCCTAAGTATGTTAAAATTCCATCTTTGTTTCGTAAATTTAAATGTTCAATTGATACAAATTTAAAAATGTTTTAGATGTGTGGTTGAGGTCAAATTTGACTGTATGCACTAGCTAGTTTGATTGAGGAATAATTATTTCGTAAATTTAAATGCTCTAAAGCTTTCCGCAAATAAATTTATTAAAATTAAGCACTTCTGTATTTCTAAATCAGAAGTAACTCAAGTTTGACCCTTTTTAGCCTTAACTGAAGTTTACAAGATAAATCATCATCAACGTATAGGTGGGATTTAGTCCTTTAATAAGAGAAATGAGGCCTGAATTGGTTTTCAACAACATTCTTGTTATATTAGAAATGATCGGAGCAAAAAAAGAAACCAATTTCAGTTATAAACGACTCTGTCATGCTTTTTTAGTATTTTTTCTTGGTTTTTTTCACTCCCGTTATTTTCTTTTTTTCCAAACTGCTTTATAATGCTTTACTTGAGCTGGACGTCTATCAGAAACAACCTCTTTACCTCCCAAGGTAGGGGTAAGGTCTATGTACACACTACTCTCTCTCGACCCCAGTTGTAGGATTACACTAAGTATGTTGTTGGTTGATTGAATTGAGAAGTTGTAAGTAAAAATTCAGAGTAGTGCTTGCTTTCTGCTGTCTGTCTTTCACGCGTTTAGTGATTAGCTTGTTCCTTTCAATTCTACTTCCATTCATTAACTTGTTAGCCACTTTTGTAATAATCCTCTAGATTAGTAAGGCTGATTATGAATTTTAATGTTGATTGCAGGGTAAAGCAGATAAAACCGTCATTTCTCTTGGATTCTTGCCATGACATCCTAACGTTACTTTTTGGTTTGTGTAAATGTAAGAGGCAATCTGCAGTAACACTTAGTTTCTCCATAATGTACTTCTTTAAGTATGTTCAAATGTTGTACAGTTTCACATGTTCGATAAACTGAATCCTGAAGTCGCATAAATTCATGTTATATAATGTTTTGTGTACTCATGACATAATTCTTTTTGGCAAAATGAATTAGACTTGCTAAGCTGTACTTCTCCATTGCTACAACATGACTTGAACTCTCGACCAATATAATTGGTTAGAGGTGGAGGTGTTTCATCAACTAAGCAATCCCCACTCGTCTTGCCAAATATATTCTATATGTATAATTTATTCCTGTTTTGCAAACAATGTTTGCAACTGGGATAAGATACCTTTACGGAATAGGGAGACAGTGAAGGTACCGCTTGTTGAGATATCTCGTAGAGCTTGAAAGGCCTGCAGATTAGCTTCAAAGAATGTCAATTCTGGAATGGAAGTGGGAAAGGATAGCTATGGACTTCGTGGTTGGCTTTCCCAAGACTTTGGGGAAGTTTGATTCTATTTGGGTAGTGGTTGATGATAAACGCTATCAAAGATGCTTCATCCAATACTAAGCATCAGCGATCGTTCAGTAGTACTATAACCCAACTAGTGAGTTGGGATCGAGTCCCCAGGGAGTGGTTCGTAATCGAGAATCAATAGGCAAGTAAGAATATGCTCAAGTCAATCATAGCTAAAAGTATTTATGAAGAAAAACATGGTTTAAATTATAGGTGACACAAGTGTCAAATATAAAGGGGGTTTGTTTGTACTATCAACTAAAACAACAAATAACACGAAAATACGAATATAGAGACGGGATTCTTGGGATGTGATTGGATTGTGGGCTAAGGTAAACAACCGGGTAATTCCAATTAATAGTAAACAGCTGCAAATTAGCTAATAAGATAGACGTTAGAGGGGATAAACTTTCTCTCGAACAATTTACCTCGAATCAAATTGGTTTCTCTCGATCTTGAGGATTAACATTCCTCCTAGTAGGATGTCCTCAAACAGCTCTTCGTGGAGGCATTATCTGAAAGATACGCGTAAGCACGAGTTAGAAGAAATTTTCATAGAGTTGAACTCTATCGCACGAAAAAGAGTAAGAAGAGAATGAAATGTTCCCTAAATGTTGTAGCCTCCTAATTATAGACGTGGCTCGCTTCACACCAATAACAATGACTCTACAAACACAACTTCATAGACACCCTAGGACTCTTGAACCTTGTGCTCTAATACCAAGTTTGTCACAACCCGAGCCTACACCCTAGATGTAATTGGAACTTAAGAATCATTTTTTATCCCTGAACGAACCCCTGGCTTGGCTACATGACTCTAAATAATACACGGAAGCTTAAAATAGATGAACATTTAGACATTCAAGAAAAGTCTTCAAATACTGTCTTGCAAATACTTAACATAAGTCATATGTTAAATAAACATCCTAAGAAAACAATGGAAGCATCTAATCTATCTATTAAGTCTCTAACAATGTAAGATATATGTCGGGACAAGACCCATGACACCTCCAATACTACTAAGTTGAATGAAAATGGAGTCTCTCGAAAGCAAAGAGGCCTTAGCAAATACTATCTGCTAGTTAATAATGATCTCAACGAAACACCTATTGATGATCTCAAGCACCTGTATATGCATCATAATAAGATGCAGGTCGAATGACGTTAGTACATTGAATGTACTAGTAAGTGATATGGCTAGAGTAAACAATTAACTAACATGAATGACTGAAAGCAACATAATTGGATCAATACATGAATATGGGGTGAAAACCATTTAAGCTTTACAATAAGATATGCAATAAAAGAAATGTGGAAAAATATATATACTTTACTTTTGGGGAGTTTCTCTAACGGCAACCATCCTATACCTTGCCGGTGTAAGGGATGATAACGTGACTATGGATCCATCTAATAGGCCTTTTCAGAAGCAGTGCGGAGCCGCATGAAGAATCAATAATATCCTATCCTATGCTGGCTACGTAGTTTTATGAGACTTCCGAGTTATAAAAGACTCTAACCCAATTAGGTACTCGATACTTCTCCCAAAATATTCAATATAACTTTATGCTCAATCCACTCATTTCAAAGAAGGGACTTTTTACTTTATTGAAGTACTTTTCAAAACATTAGACGTATTTGCATTCTTAAAACATGCATTCATGAACTTATCTTTCAAGCCTAAAAATCAACAAATATATACATATATATATATATGTATATATATATATATATATATATAATATACATATAATAACATTTGAAGCTCTTAAGTTTTTATGAAATAGAGCCTTCAAACTTTCCTCTTATCTTACGTTAATTTGGAATGTAAATGAAGACTTTAAGAGTTAATATCAAGAAGAGAACAAAGAGACGATTCAAAGGAACACATACGAGATGAAGAACGGAAAAGAAAAAGGTCAGGTGACCCTGGTGCATCAATAGTGCGATGCACCATCCCTAAGAGTACTGTGAGTACTTTGGGGCGCCCGGTCTCCTAGTGCTTTGGTGGCACATTGCCCCAACCCGAACCCAGAAAGCCAACGAATTTTCTTGTTCAATTTCGGGTCCTAACTCATCTAGAATCAATTGGTTTCTTCCAAACTCTCTTTGATTCATAAACCCAACACAAATTCATTGAAATCTCACTCAAATTCTATCAAGAAACACCACTCATTCGCAAGATCCTCACCTCAAGAACTCAAAACCTCCATTGCTAAAGAACGGGCTAACTCTTCAAGAATCTTTACATAAACGATTTCATAGACAAATAAATGAAAGAATTACATGATTGGAGTGAGGACGAACAAATCCATCACTATGAGAAACCTCGCATACCTTGAAAGAACGATTGTTCTTGGCAAAATCCTCAATCCTTGAATGAACGCTTGAAAACCCTCTTTTCTTCTGCTTGAAACTTCTCCCTAGAATTCTAAGTGCTTAGGAATGTAAAATCTAAGTTAGCGTCTGATTAGACCCTCAACTTGGGTGAGGAAAAATGTGGGTAGGCCTATTGGGGTAAGGAAAAGACCAAAATACCCTTTCCTTAAACTGATGAAAAGCCTTAACTAGAGAAGCTTCACTGAAACAACAAATAACTTTTTACTCGGAGCTCGGAATTTAGCAAACTTGGTGGCGTTGGAAATAGGACTCAAAGAACTTCGATTTGATACCTCATGGGCCGCCTAACTCTTTATTTACTAAAAGGTAAGATCGTTTGAAGTTTGGATGCCACGTAAGCCAAAACTAAAATTGATGGTAGTCCGAGGTGTTACAACGTAGTTGAGACGTGTGGGAGATGTTTGGATGCCACGTAAGACAAAAAGGTGTACAAAATTACAAAAAAGAAGAAGGGTTCATTGGGTAATAGGACCTTAGTTTAGTTAAGTCGTGTCTCTGAAATTTCAGTCATAGTCTAGAAATATTTGTGCCTTATCCCTAAAAAATAATCTCAGCATATAATTAATAGAAAGATTAATTTTTTTTCCAACTTCCAACCGTTCACCACCACAATTACATACCCCCTAATTCCTAAACTTAGGCTGATTAATGCTAGTTTAAACTGGCTGCATTTTGTGGTCATTTGTCAACAAACCCATCAATTGCTTAATTAAAGATAATGATTAAAGTTTAGTGCTCTACAATTATAAAATACAAAAAGAAATACCCCCACTGAACATCTCATATGTCTAGTAGTATTAATTAAGTGAAACAATTTGATTTTCTTCTTTTTTAATGTCAAGTGTATTGGATTATGTTCTCACCAATCATCTCTTTTAATTAAACAAATGATAGAAGGTAAAGTGCACTATGTCTTTGTCCCCCATTTAGAAAAAGGTGGAGATAAAAAAAATTGTTAGCGTGTCTCAATTTATATGAGTAGGTTTGACTTGATTCAAAGTTTAAGAAAAAATTAAAGATTTTTTTAAATTTATGGTCCAAAATAAGTTATAGATATTTATGTGGCTAAAAATTATTTTATATGAATATATTAAAGTTAAATTGTTATCAAATATAAAAACATATTTTTTTTTTAGACTGACTAAAAAGAAAAGTAAGGGAGATAGGGAGTAAATCATTTGGACAAAGCCTCTTAGCCTAATAATGACAAAGCAGAGGGATGGATTAAATATGCAAAGGCTCTCTGTTTTAGTTATTCCAGCAAATTGCAATAATTGTTATTCTGTCTATCAAACTCTTTCTGCTCTGCAAGAGAAATGGCATATGCTGCTATTTCTTCACTTAACTATACATTGTACGAACTCTTGAAACCTAATCAATCTTTGGTTTGTCAATGTTGTACACAACAACATATTCAATCTGTCTATCAAACTCTATCTGATCTACAAGATTTCCTTGAGGATAAGACAAAGGAAGCCAAAGATATTGTAACTCTTAAGGTATGTAAATTCACTAGTATAATTATCTAAATCCTGCTATGATGCTATATGTATATTAATTTATCGAGTTTCAATTTCAAGGTTATAGAAAAGAAGATCACAAGTGTAGTATACAAAGCAGAAGATAGAGTTGATACAAGTCTAAGAAAGATCATTCTAGCTGACCGCGAGGACAAGCGGGAAAAAGCTTGTAAATCCTTTTATAAAGAATTGTTGAAAGTGGAAGAACAAATTTATTTTCTCAACAAAGAGGTGATGCTGATCGAATTTAACAACCATGGAAACAAATCTCCAGAATTAGAAACAACTTCATTCTCAGCAGAAAAAGGTAGAGTTGAGGAGAATACTATTATTGGGATGGAGGATGACTTCAACACCATACTTGATCGCCTCATTTCCCAAACAGACAAGTTAACTGTCATACCAATTTTTGGTATGGGCAGTATAGGTAAGTCAACTCTTGCCAGAAAACTTTATGATGATTCATATATTCGTTCTCGATTTGATAAACATGCATGGGTCTTTGTCTCCAATGAATACAATAAGAGACAAATGCTTCTTGAACTTGTCTATTTAATTACTGGAAGCAATCAAGAAATGATGAGCGATGATCAACTAATGGTCAATGTGTTTAGAGGTCTTAAGGGTAGGAGATTACTAATTGTCATAGATGATATTTGGAGTAATGAGGCATGGGAACAAATGAAAAGAATATTTCCAGATGATGACAATAAAAGGCAAATTCTAATAACCACTCGGCTCAAGTATGTTGCTGATTGTGTCAGCTGTCCTGATTTTCCACCTCATAGGAAGTCTTTTCTAAATCTAGAAGATAGTTGGAATCTATTCACAGAAAAATTATTCAAAAAAGATCCATGTCCTCCTCACCTAGAAGAAATAGGGAAGCATATTGTACAACAATGTCGAGGTTTACCTCTCTCGGTTGTTGTCGTTGCTGGACTTGTTGGAAAAATGGACCTAACACATGATAATTGGAACAAGGTTGAGGAAAATCTGAACTCATTCTTTGGTACAGTATCCGAACGGTGCCAATCAATTCTTTCTCTGAGCTACAGTTACTTGCCCCAACATTTGAGGGCTTGTTTTCTCTACATGGGAGGTTTTCCTCAAGATAGAGAGATTAATGTTTCCAAATTGATTAGACTATGGATTGCTGAGCAATTCATAAAGGAAAGAAGAAATAAAATGTTAGAAGTGGTGGCAGCGGAGTATCTAGAAGAGTTAATTGATAGAAGTCTAGTTTTAACGGGTAAACAAAGGGCTAATGGAAGGATGAAAACTTGCAAAATTCATGATCTTCTTCGCCAACTATGCCTAAGTGAAGCTCATACTGAAAATGTTGCGCATGTCATGAACGGGAATGTCCTCATGTCCATGGAAGGCATAGATGATCCACGACGAGTGATTGTTCTTTCTAAACATGAAGAGAAGCATGTTTATCGTACAAGGCATAGCAGA
This sequence comes from Solanum acaule, assembly GCA_036250505.1. Classification (NCBI taxonomy): domain Eukaryota; kingdom Viridiplantae; phylum Streptophyta; class Magnoliopsida; order Solanales; family Solanaceae; genus Solanum; species Solanum acaule. The sequence continues at coordinate 8,678 of JAJOOR010037255.1, read as the reverse complement.
GGTAGAACAACTATGACCCGCACCTTTATTTCAATGCCATCTTCTGGTTTATATTTTCCAAAAGGGATTTATTTCTGTGTTTCACAGTTGAAGTTGATTAAGGTGTTGGACGTATTATTAATTGATTACGATTTCTCTTGGGTAATACCTCAACTTGTACATTTGACATATGTTGCTGCAAGAATTAAGGGAGCTGTTTCACTAGACAAATTGAGAAATCTACGTACCATAATTCTTTTGAGTCTTAAAAAGGCAGAGTTGGAGCATCCACTAGATATCTGGAGAATGTCAAGGTTAAGACATGTGGATATTGGATCGCCATTATATATATCTAATCCTCGAAAACAACGTTTATTACTCAATCACTTGAGAACACTTCATCTCCGTGACTCTCCTTTTGTTGCGGAAATCATAAAAAAAAACTCCCAAGCTAAAAAAGCTAAAGATTTCACATTTTTCTGACCATCCTGACTGGTTTTCTGTTCTTATTTTTCTCAAACGTCTAAAGAAGCTGGAAACACTAATCATATGTGCAGAAGCAAACATTGATCTGATGAGTTTCTCTATGGATATTTTCCCTCCTAATCTCAAAAAGTTGACATTATCACTTACTTGTATACCACGGGAAGTTACGGACTTGCTGGCTGATTTACCCAATCTTGAGGTGCTTAAAGGGTATGATGCATTCAAAGGAACAGAGTGGATACAAAATGAAAATGTTGTGTTTCGGAAATTAAAATATCTACGGATTGTAGAAGCGGATCTGAAAATATGGGAAGCTCAAAGTGATAATTTTTCTATGCTTGAGCAACTAATATTGCATCGCTTCCATGTTCTCCAAGAAATTCCTGACAGTATTGGAGAAATAATGACACTAAAATTCATCAAAATTAAAAATTGTGGCCCTACAGTTGTCGCTAGTGCAAATAAAATTCAACAAGACCAAGAAAGTTGGGGAAATTATGACCTTCAAGTTCAAATTACTCCTAAGGTATGTTAAATAGTAGTATTATTTAGTGTTACTCGCATCTTTTATTTTTTCATATCGTGTCCATTTTACTTATGATTCTTTAATATATAGGTGAGGCAAAAGTGCCAATTGTTAGAATCACAATTAATCTTCAAGTTTCAGCTTTTTAAAAAATATTGTAAATGTGATTCTTTTTTTATGTCTGATTCAGCTTTTGCATATTTTGACTAATTATCTGTCACCTTTCATCACTAACAAAATTAGGTAAAACACTGCTCACGATACTCTTCTTTCTTCTTCTTTTTTTTTTTTAAAAAATAAATCACATTTATACTTTCAAATAGATTTGTCTCTACTGAGTTATAAATGTGATTTTTTGTTATATAAAAAACGACACATGTCAATCTCATGTTTAGATTGTTTACTTTTTTATAAAAATGTGTTTTTTTCGAAATAATTTAAAATGTCAACACCAAAATAAATTATGATTTAATATTTATAAAAAACTTTTCAGCACCACAAATATTCTCAAAATTTCATTTTTTAATATATCAATTTATTAAATATTAATAATCAATTTGCTTTAATAAAGTCACGTGTCATCAAATAATAAATGCTCGGATTTTCAGTTTGCTCAAATTTTGTTTTAAAAATATACATTTTATATATTGGAATTTTTTGACAAATATCAGCATTCAAAAAATTTAAGATTCAATAATTTTAAAATAAATAAAACATATCATCACCACAAATATTTCTCTTTTTTGGTTTTATTTCCTTAACTAAAAATTGGTTAATGACAATTTAAATTTTATTAGACAGTTTTAAAAGTTTCAATTACACTACCACTACTATTTATGTGAACTTAAATTCTTTATAAACAATTAATTTTTTGTTTTGTTATTATTTAGTTAAATTGATATGTGGTTGTGCTTATTTCAAAATTTAATATTTAAATAAAAATGTAGTTTAAAAATTACTCATTAAACACGTACTACTTAACAAGTTTATAAACTAATCATTAATCACTTTTTAAAAATATATATATATATATATATATATAAATATATATATTTTAAAATTACAGCCTAAATATAATAAATTCTTTCAAATTTCTGCTATTTTACTGTATTAATATTCAACTAATAATTCTTATTTGATTCTAGTTAGATAGAATTTTTTTATTACAATTTAAATAAAATTATCTCTAAAAAACATTAAAGTCACAATTCTTCACGAATGATATTACTTTCAATCTATCAGTTTATAATATTTTTAAAAAATTAAAGAAAACCACGACTTAAGTAATACGTTTTAAAAGTTTCTCTATAAATTTATTATAATTACATGCGATTACAAAATAAACGGCTCCATAACTACGCAATTACCATCCACTTTAAAACAATTCTCTAATCACTCAAAAATTGTTTTTCATTGCACATAGAATTTATATATATCGTTTATCATGTCATATATATATATCGTTTATCATGTTAAAACTTAACAGTATTTTGCCTAACACCAAAAACTATTATGGCTTTATAGTTAATTACAATCTCAGAAATTACAAGCAAATCGACACAATGTATTTTGAAAGTTCGTGTTGTTCAAATGTGGATGGTATCAGATATAGGAATACCTCTTTCATTAGAGTTGGTTTTGCAAGATAAAAAGGTAATTTCTATAATTGATTATTTAACGTTATTCAATCTCTCGACATATTATTATAACTAATTTAATATTAAGAAATTGTATATTAACATAACAAACAATTTATGTTTCAAATTAGAGTGATCGTATACATGCATCAATTGAAAAGTCTACAATTAAGTATTTCAAGATTCAGGAACTTGGTTTATATGAGATGAGCCACTTTGTTGTAGCCGCAAATTACACAAATTTCATCACTTCGACACACAAACGCAGGCTGATATTTACACTAAATACAATTGTGACAGAAATACCTGATTCATTATTCCATATGAATATCTTTAATTTGCGCACTTTTGATCAATTGACAATTCAACAGAATGTGGATGAGGCTGTACTATTCGGTAATTACTTACTATTATTCAATTCATAATATGTTTCATTTACAATATAATTGTACTAATCTATATTATTTATATAGATGTTATTGGGCAGGTTGTCACTTATGGACCAATTCAAATAGACGAAATAGCAGAGAACACCTGTTGTTATATGAAAGTTGTATTAGAAGATGATAAGTAATTAAGCCTTATAATTAATTATTAATTTCATTTTATCACCACTTCTTTAAATTTATTATGTTCATTATATACTAATTACTAATAATATAATTGACTAACACAGAAAAAATAGGCTTTCCACAACTCTATTTGATGAATTGACAGATCAAATCCAACCTCATCTATGTGGATCTACAAATGAACCATTGATTATTGTTTTGCAATTAGTGAAGGCTTACAAATTTAGAGGTATGATCATTGTAAAATAAATAATTCAGATTATTATTATTATTATTACGCGTAAAACTTTACTGACATGGTTAACAAAAAATGAACAGAAAACTACTATGTTCATAGTTGTCGTTGGCAATCGAAACTTTGGATAAATCCTAATCTACCTCAGCCTACTGATTTTAAAAATAGGTTTGACATCATCTTCATATTATGTATCATATAATTTTTTTTTCAATTAATTTATACAACTTATATGTTTTGATTAATTTTGCAGATTAATTGCATCATCTGGTTCGAAACATGAGAGAATTTTTCAGACAAATTCACAACATATTTCGGATGAGTTGTCGAAAGGAATTGTGCCTTTTAAATTTCTTAGTGATTTAATTCAATGCACAAAAGTACGTATAATATAATATAATATAATATTGATGCATTGCTTTATTTACAATTTCTAATTTGTATATTAAATTGCATTATTATGCTTTTAAAGGAATCTGCCTATTGGATTGCTGCAAAAATTGTTTGTTTGAAACTTGATTATGGATGGTCACACTTGGCTTGCAACATATGTTTTACACCGGTGGACCAAGAGGGATATAAATATTATTGTTCAGAATGCAATAAGGAAGTAAAATATGTTATTCACAGGTTTGTATAAATTATTAATAAATTTTAATTACAATTAATATTCTGTAACACAATATATTATGATTTGCAGGTACAATCTTCAAATGTATGTTATGGATGGAACTGCATTTATATCATTAATGCTTTGGAATAAAGAGGCTTTACAACTAGTAGGAAAGTCCGCAAAAGAATTAAATGAAGGATTACTTGAAGATGTTGAATGCTCTTATCCAAGCGAGCTTGATGATTTAATTGAGAAAAAAATCATGTTCAAGGTTAGGATTAAGGAATCAAACATTAAAAGAAAGGATCTTTTTCATGAAGTTGTTAGGTTTACTGATGATGAAACTCTTCTAAAGACATATTGTCATCCTTCGATTCAAGACATTTTGAATGTAAGTGTCTTTATAACATTTTTTTTTTAATAATCTTCATATAATTTTATAATTATGACTTAAATTGTTCAAGCAGGATTCATCCTTTGATTATGGACAAAGCTCTGATAGAGATAAACATTTTCAGGTAATATATCATAAGCCAAGCTTCATTTAGTTTAATTATTAACAATGTTTGCAACCACTGATATTCTATATGTGGTTAATTTAATTTGGAACTCCCATAAAAAAATAACATTTCATAGTGTGGTTGTCGTTAACCAGAGATTTAGTACTTTAGAAATCTCAAAACCCCATTATTGATTCTAAAAAAATGATGAAGAAGATAATGTGAGTCTTTTTTATTTGACTAAATTATTTAGTCGAGATCACTTTTGTTAGTGTGAAGGCATTATTTTTAGTTTGATATCTTCTAGAGTAAACTTGGAGGAGTGATTTTAGGGGTGTACATGACTGGGTTGGTTCGAGTTTTTCAAATATCAAATCAAATTATTTGTGTAAAAATTTTAAATTTATAAACCAAATCAAACTAATAAAACTCGGATTTTTTTTTCCGAGTTTTTCAACCTTGGATTAGTTCGGGTTTTTCAAATACCAAACCAAACCATTTGTGTCGAATTTTTAATTTTTAAATCAAACCAAACTAATAAACCTCGGTTTATTTTCAGATTTTTGGATTTTTCCGGTAAAGTATTCATACAAACATATTATTAACTTGTGCTCCAAATATTTCTTTATAAGTCCAACCAAAATACAACTATCTAAGGTGTTTCTTGAATTGTATGCTCTAATATAAAGTTTGTCATGCCCCGAGTCTACACCCTAGAGGTGACCGAAACTCGAGAACCATTGTTGATCCCCAAGAAAACCCTTGGCCTGGCTAACTATGGTACATATGACTCAATAGAATATGTGGAAGCTTCCAGACATGAGCATTTGAAATTAGACAACTTAAAACCATTATTTGAAAATACTTAATATAAATAGTAAACGTTTAACAAAGACATCTAAGAAAGTACTAAAACTATCTAACTTAGTCTGTCCATGAAGTCTTTATTGTATAAAGATAGGTGAAGGGACAAGACCCATGACACCTCAAAGTACTACTAAAACCAAACAATAAACTGGAGTCCTCCAAAAGTAATGAGGTCTTACCAAAATCTGACGAACAGATGAAATGATCACAACGGAACGCCTATTGATGATCCTAAGTACCTGAATCTGCAGCATGAAACGATACATGTCAAAGGACATCAACACATTGAATGTACGGTATGTAATAAGGCTAAATAAAATAAATAACTAAACTGAAAGAGATTGAAATTAACCTGACTGAAAGTGTAGCCTGAACATGATGTAAAATCATTTAAACTTTACAATATAAGATATAATAGAAGCAACATAAAAATAATGTAATATACTCTCTTGGGGAGTTTCTCTAATCGACAACCATCACTTTGAGCCTAGCGATGATACAACGTCCTGCCCACATGTCCAAAGTCATTATATACTTTGCCGGTGTATAGGACAACAACCATAATCTATGGATCCATCAAATGTGCCTTCTAAGAGGCAGTAGGGAGTAGCCTAAAAGTCGGTACGATCCTATCCTATGTTAGTTATATAGTTCATGGGGCTTGAGTTAAAATGTACCCTTACCCAAATCGGTGCTCATTACTACTTCCAAAATAGTCAATATCAATTATGCTCAATAACCATTTTTAGGGAAATGACCTTTACTTTACTTTACTTTACTAAAATGTTTTTCAAAAAACAATTTATGCTCTTTTCGAAATGGTGCCTCTTTTGTGGATGTCAAATAAAACATTTGGAACCATTTATGTTCCTTTAAAACCCTTTTCAATGATGCTTTAAAACTACTCTTGGACTTTCTTTAAATTTCAAAATCAATGCATGAAACATACTGGTTCGAATATTGTTAGCAAAAACTCAATAAATAGGGTTCATGTAGAAATACAAACATGAACAACAACTCAAGAATCGCAATACATAAAATATTGCAATCTCATAAATAAGAATTTAGAACTCGGAACAAGAACATAACTCATATCAAGAATTTCACGAAACTAAGGGCAGAACCCTAAATTGAACTTTCTACTGATTGAATTTAGATGTAGGACATGAGGACGAACTTAATCCATCACTATGAGTAGCCTTCCATACCTTAAAAGCTCCATAAATATTGAAGACAAACCCTAACATGAAGAAGAACGATCAAGAAAATCTTTCTTGAGATTCTTGAATTAATTTCTTGAAAATCCTATGACCAATAATTATGCTTGCTATTAATGATTCATAATTATATGAAGGATTTTGAGTTGGAAAGTTTGAAATCACTGGAGAAGGACTTACCTTGAAAAAGAATCTTGAATAAGATTTGAAAGAATCTTGCTTGAAAGTATTATGCTTGATTTTATTTAGGGTTTTGCCTTGAGGTTTGAGAGAGAAGAGAATAGGGAATTAAGAGACGAAAATATGATTGTTTAGGGCCTTTAAGAAGTCAATAAATTCATTTAGGATTTTCCTAGGGGTAAGAAGACAAAAATGACACTTTTTAGTGTTTTCCCATCAGCCAAAACGTCACTGCACGCATCAAATTAGTAAAATGATCATAACTATTTACTCCTAACTTTAAATTATGGAAACTTGGTGGTGTTGGAAAGAAGACTGAAATAACTTTAACTTGATATGTTATGGGCCACCTAACTCTTAATATTTTAAGAGATATGGTTATTTGAATTTGATAAAAGTAAAATCTTATATCGAAACTCAATTGGTAAGGAAGCTTTCAACTCAATTTTGTGCGAGGAGATTCTTGTAACCTTAATTAGGTGTAAAAACGTCGGGGTTTAGGTTTGGAAAGTGTAGGAATAGACTAAAATAACCCCTCTTAAAAACTGACAGAAGTCTTCTACGGAAGGCCATCTATGGTCCATACAAAAGTGTATGGGTCGTAAACCCTCTCGTAGGAGCATGTTGAGTTTTCTTGATTTCTGAAGTTGGGGTCTACGGACCCTTTCTACGCCCCGTAGGAACTTTGACGGGCTATCCTGCTCATCCATAGAAAACTTACTAGAAAGGTATTTCAGGACTTGATTCCACGAGGCTTTCTACGAACCGTAGAGGCTTATACAATCCGTTGTTCGGTTCTTGAAACTTAGACTTGAGAACCAACTTTCTAGGGCCTAGTTCCACGAATTCTTCTATGGTACATAAATACTTACACAGACCATAAATGCCTTCTGTCGCACCAGAATGCAGAAAATTTTCAAGGTTTGATTTGGGTTAGAATTTTTTAGGTGTTACATTAGGTGTGAAAATAGCTTTTAATTTCACGGAGCCCGCTTCTGTGGCTTGCTAAAGCACCCCGATTCTCGCTATAACGGCCTCAACTTTTCAACGCGAATAATCTCGGGTAAAATGATCATAACATTATATTTTAATCCGAATTTGAAATGATGTAAGCTTGGGGACATTGGAAATAAACTCATTGACCTTTAATTTGATAGGTCATGGGCCACCTAATTCATTATAGGTTGAGAGATATGATCGTTTGAAGTTGACCGTAGTTTTTGGTAAGGAAACTTTAAACTAACTTTGTGATAGGAGCAGTGTACAACCTTAATTAATAATTAATGCCCTCACATACCATCTTAACCCTATGACGATTGAGATTCGTATACTTTTACCGCATATATTTTCAGTAACGATGGAGTAGGTTATTACAATCTAATTAAATATTACAAAACTGTAATTTGCTAAAAATTTCCAAATGTCAACACCCTAAAAATTATGATTTAATATTTGTAAATAGATAAAACGTGTCAACACCACAAATAATCTCAAAAATCAATTTTAAAAAATATCAATTTATTAAATTTTAATTATCAGACTTTTTTAAAAATAAAAGTCGCATGCCATCAAATAATAAATTCTCATATTTTCAAATGTTTAAATATCTCTTAAAAAGTATAACAATTTTATATTTTTAAGAAAAAGTGATGAAGGTCAGCACCCAATTTTTAAAATACTAGTATACGTACCCGCGCGTTGCGTGGATGTTTAAAATATAATATTTTTTAAATTTAAAAATAACTAAAGCAAATTATTATTGAGTAAAAAAAGTGCATGTATAATAAAAAAAATAACGTTTTAATTTTATATATACAATTAATGCTAACAAAATTTTACACTAATTTATGTGCTATAAGTGTATGT
>JAJOOR010037254.1:0-12381 GCA_036250505.1 Solanum acaule | reverse complement strand
TGTTCTGATTGGACTTTTAACCCACTTAACTTGCTTTCAGTAAATATATAATTAATATTTGCCCTTTAAATGAACATATATTTACAATATTGCCCTTGGTCGTTTGGTTGGCTTCACGCTTCTATATAGTAATAATAATTATAAATTTATTATTTAAAATAATAATAAAATAAAATTAATCAAGCATAGATACACTCCTTGATTTCCACCTTATATTAAGAAATTTAATTAATTTAAATTTTCAAAATTAATTATTCATGTATTTTGAAAATCCTCAATTACTCCTTTAATTAAGGAAATTAGTTACAACCAATTAATTTAAACAAATAAAATATGTATCTTGATTTTAAAATTAGACAGATACATGTATCTTGCGGATTTAGACTCATGTATCCTAAGCACCAAATATGATAGAGAAAGTAATATTTGATACTATCGGAAATCTTAGTAATTAGGACCTAAACTAGTGGAATTTATATAGTTTGCACTTTAATTAAATATAAGTGATATTACTTGTGCTATTAGGGATGATAATTTTAAAATAATGCGGGTATGGGTTGGCACTTTGTTTCAGGATTCTCTTTGTTTTTCTCAATAATACCATTTCAATTAGAAGCAAGTATTAATAATGGTATTTTAATTGTTTTACAAACTTAATTAGTATAAATTTATATTAATTTTCTCTCAATGAGTTTTTGATGGGTATATTGCACATGATTTTTATTGCTTTGATGCAATAGTTTGGTGTACAAATCTCAAGAACATGAGAATTCGTAAAATTTCAACATCTTAATTTTGGAACTAAAATTTCTAATTTTATATAAATTTTCTTGTGATTTAGGCAAATCCTTGAAAAGAAAATTTCAGCAAAATACCTACTATTTCTCTTCTTTTTTTCACCCTAATTATAACTTATCCATAAAAATGTTGTTAGCTAATAATCTAATAAAATAGTTTTTAAATCCAACTGTTAAACTATTATAAATATAATAATGGTGATTTATAAGGCTCTGAAATATTTGTATATGTAAATAATAAAGTTAAGGAAAAAAAAAACTTAAGTAGGGCGGGATGGGGTGGGTTTATGTGGGGCGGGTGGAGCAGGTTGAGAATAGAAAAAAAATGCTAGATGGGGCAGGAGGGGGCGGATTGAAAATTTTGTGAATTTGATTAAACTAAAACCACATTCGCCTCATTGTCATCCCTAAGTGCTATTTCTTAAGATAAACATGGTTAATTTAAGAATAAATATCTTATTAAATGTTAATACCTAAATTCATTAAAAGAAATTGAATCACTCATTACATATTGAGTTTAGTTGAAGAATGAAAAATTAAATTATAGCTCATTTATTTAATGATAAATTAACCACTTATTCTAAAGCATAAATGAACAGTATATCATCAAACAAAAAATAAAATAAAACGAAAGAACTTACAACTTGATGACTCATTAACTCAATTCTGAAGACTTGCTCACGAAGAGGATTTATGGTGAATTTGAATTCCATCAACGCTATCAACATAGACATCAACGTCGCGGTGGGTTGAGTTGTTTTGAGAATGACTGAATGAGAGGTACTACTAAATCATATTTTATATAGAAGAGGCAATGGATTAGGGTTTTTAAGAATTGTCACAAATTTTGTTAAAATTTGATTTACTCCCAACTTTAATACAAATTAATATAAGTACCCTTGCGATGCGCCTTGAATATTTACTAATTTTATCCTGAAGTTTTTTTATATATATATTGAAGTCTTGCTCCTCTATATTTATACGTTGATATTTCCTTTCCTTTTTTTTTGTTCCTTCTTTATCGTTATAATATTATATTTATTATTTGGTAATTTTACATTGTTAATTAACTATTTATCAGTTTGTCACTGACTTATTTTTTCATTCATTACTTCCCTTTTCATAATATATAGATAGATTCTTTTATTTATTCATACGCTTTTATTCTATTTTTCAATATTTTATTTAATTTTTATCAATAATAATTTGAATAATTTTTGTAACGACTCGACCGGGTCGTTATGAGTAGGTCAATAGTGAAAGAATATGGGACATAAAAATTTCCGGATAGTGACTTAATTTTTTTAGCTAGGCAAGCTTCGGACGGAATTTGAGCAAGGTAAGGTCTAGGGCCATCCAGAAATGAGTAGGGGGGTGTTGTTGAGGTTTGGTTGATATATTTTTTGTAGCCAAGACATTAAGGAGTCCATAAGGCTTTACAAATTGATTTCGAATAAGTAGGAATACTGGAATTGATCTTGGCATGGAAGGTATATGCCGGGACATCAAGGGAGTGAGTTATATTGTGAAAAAGTGTCCTTTCTCATATTTTTGAAGTTTCTCTTGTTTCACTATAGCGGGAGGGGTCCCTCTATAGCAACGTGTAGACTACTATAGCGGGTTGGGCCACTATAGCAAGGCGAAATAGGATTTTATGCAGAAACAACCCCAAAACCCCTTTTTTTTTTTGTCTTGGACTTGAGAGGGGTGATTTTGGGCAGTTTGCACTCGTTTTTCCATGGAATTCATCGATATAGGTAAGAATTTGACTCCCCACCCTTATGCATTGATTCTTAAGCCTTATAATCTAGGTTATTTCTCTTGGGGGAAGGTTTGACATTATTCCATGGTAGAAAAAGCCCTAAATTGGAAAAGATGATCATATATTGGTCTGAGTTGGTTGATAATCCGGGTAAATCACAGGTCATTAGTGATTGATTGTTGTTTATATTGTTTGTTTTAGAGTAAGAACAAGTCAAGACACTTTAAACGGGAAAAGCTCGGGTTATTTAGAGTTTCCAAGATGCTTGATTCGAGGTAGGTGATGATTGTATGTTTTTGATTTATGTATGTATGCATGTCTACTGCTTTGTAGTATCGTTTGTGGAATGCATGGTAGAGAGCCATATGAATTGACATCATGTAAGTAATATCATGCGATTAACTTGTTATTGTGACTTGTGATTTTCAAGTGGTATTGTTCATTGTGCTATGTGATTGTGCATGATTGTTTTTTATTGTTGGTTGGCTTGAGTACCATGTTGGTACACTAACTAAGGATGACTCAGATACCACACTAGTACACTAACAATTTAGGTTTGGGTTTTGTTAGATGATCATGTATGTGATTGTGGTTCCATGAGAGGATTAGACATTTGTGATCATGTGAGACATGTATCCAGGTATTGTTCTTGTTTCATGACATGTGACTTGAGAGTTTGTGTGGTTGATAGTTGTTGTTATATATATTGTTATGTGTTACTTCTTTGTGGTGAATTATTTACATTGATGTCTTGGACTGTTCGTGTGCTCCTACTAATACATTGTAGTTTGTGTATTGATAATGCACTTTTTTTTTTTAGTACAGGGCATCTTCCAATTGTTGATTTGAGACCTCAGATAAGAGACATTTGATTTCAAATCCAAGGTGAGCTTCATCTTTTAGGCCTAGCTCTGTGATCGAAGTTCGGAGTTTTGTGGGTCTTGGTAGCTACTACTGCAAGTTTGTGAAAAACTTAGTTTCTATTGCTACACATTTGACCAGGTTGATTCAAAAGGAGGTACCATTTGAGTGGTCACATAAGTGTGAAGAGAGTTTCCAAAACCTCAAGGATCTTTTGACTACATCGCATATCCTGACATTGCCGGTGGAAGGTAAGGATTTTATTAGTTATTATGAGTCTAGATTTAAATTCAGATCTGGGTGATGTGTTTAAGCAGGAAAGAAATGTTATAGCCTATGCTTCCATAGAGTTGAAGGTTCATGAGAGAAACTATCACACCCATGATTTAGAGTTGACAGCGATAGTGTTTGCTTTCAAAATCTTGCGACATTATATATATGGAGTTAAATGTGAGATATTCAGTAATCATTGTAGCCTACAACATATGTTTACTCGGATGGATCTGAATCTGATGTAGAGAAGATGGATGGAGTTGCTCAAGGACTATGGGGTGTCCTTGGGAGACACATTGAACCGGAATACGGTTAGCATTGGCAATTTGGCTTGCTTGGAGGTGTCTAAGCGGCCCTTTTTCCAAAGATATTCAGACTTTGGATCTAATTTCATGTAGTTGGGCATCTCTGAGAAAAGTGGGGTGTTAGCAAGTATTGAGATTAAGCCCACGTTTATAGAAGAAATCAAGGCAAGTAGTTTGACGATGAGGAATTGGTTCAGATCAAAGGTAAGATGGTGTCGGGAGAGACCCGTGATTCCACTCTCAATGCATAAGAGTAAGCTTAGACCTTAATACATTGGTCCATTTGAGATTCTGGACTGTATGGGGCTAGTGCCCTGCAGTTTAGCATTACACCCAACTTGTTAAAGTTCACCCATTTTTTCATGTGTCTATGTTAAAGAAGTACCATGGAGATGGAGATTATATGATCAAATGAGACTCAATAGTGTTGGATAAGGACTTGCAATATGAAAGGGATCCAGTTGCGATTCTCCATAATGATATTCAAAAGTTATGAACAAAGGAGATCAAATCTAATGGTTCAGTGAAATCATCAACCGATTGAGGAGGTTACTAGGAGACCGAGAGGGATAAGTGGGACAACTACCCTAACTTGTTCGAGGATTCGATACAATCCTTTATATTTTAGCTAGTTTTCTTGATCGATCACTCGAGGATGAACGATGAGCAAATTGGTATCTATTGTAAAGACTCGCCCTAATTATTATGAGTAGTCCAACGGTGAAAGAATTTGGACCATAAAACATTCTAGATAGTGACTTAAAATTTTTAGGCTAGGCCAACCTTAGATGGAATCTGGGCTAGGCGCAGTCTAGGGTCATCCGAAAATGGGTGGGGTGTAATGTATAGGCTTGGTTGATATTTTATGTATCCAAGAAATTAAGGAACCTTATAGGACTTTACGAAATTAAATTCGGATAAGTAGAACTTTCAGAAATAATCTTGGTATGAAAGGTATATGTTGGGACGTCAAGAAAAGTATGCGTGTTGTGAAAAAGGTTGTAATGACCTGATCGGTCATTTTAAAAAAAATTCATGAATTGACCGTTTTGCCCCTATTGATACCGACCTCGATTCTTTTATGACTGAGTTTGAAAAGTTAGTTTTGAACTTTGAGTTAAAAGTTGAGAATTTGTTAGGTTTGTGAGTTTTAAAGGCTAAGTTGCTAAAAAAGTGATTTTTTGGGTCTTTTGGAGTTTCCCGTGTTGGAATGGAATTTCGTTGATTCCATCGGTCCCGAAATGTGAAATTATAAAAATTTAGTCTTTGAGTTGATTTTGATCAACATTTGAGGTTTGGATGCTCGGATCAAAATTTCAAGAATTCTGTTGGACTCAGGGGATAATTTCAAGCCTTGGTGAGGGCTTGGTTGGTTTTTGAGAGGTCCCGGACATGTTTTAACCTTTTTAGGTGTGAGTTAGTTTCTTGTGGTTTTCACCGATGTCGGGTCAAAGAGACCTCTAATTTGTATTTTTACGGTTCCATTGAGTCTGGAACGTCGAGTATAATTGATTTGCATATCTGATTTGTGTGTATGGGGTTCTAAACGAATTATGAGGATCTTTTCAATGTGTTGAGAGTTGGCTGATTTTTTGGGTGCCTGAATCTGGTGTCTCTCACGATCGTGAGGAGGACTCATTTTTGCAAGGTGTTGTTCCCTTTTGCGAAGGGTCAACTTCCCTTGACCTTCGCGATTGTGAAGTGCATGTTCGTGATTGCGAGCTTCACATAAGCAAAGGCTCGTTTGCTTCTGTGATGCCCGAGATTTGAACGAGGTTCGCTTTGCCAGACTTAGGGGAGGGTTTTTGGCCTGTCATTTCGGGGTTTAAACCCATTTTTTCAATTTTGAGCTTTTCGGACCCTTGGTTGCGATTTTTGGAAGGATTTCTATACTACATCAATTGAGTAAGTTTTCTTAATCCTAAACCTTCATTTTTTCTTGATTAATTTTGAGTTTTAACATCAAAATATGAGGTTTTGATTAGTGAATAATGAAGTTTTTCAAGAACCCAAGTTCTTAGCTAAAATGGTGATTTTGAAGTGGTGTTGATTCCTTTTTCGTAATGGTTTTTACCAATGATTTCCTACACTTTGTTCAATTTGAGAAACAAAGATTGAGACTTGTATTTATTTCTTAATTTCTCACTTATGTATTTAGTGGCTTGTACACATGACAACCAGATTTTGGGGTATTGTTTAGAATGAATAAGTTTTCCGTCTTTGTCTTGTTCTTGTTTCACTGTATTTCCACATCTCTTTCGTTTTCGTTGGGTTGAGCCTGACTTGTCTTAGTGGGAATAGACAGGTGTCATCACGTCTATTTTTTTTTCTTGACAAAGACACTTTTCAAGAATTTTTGAAGCTACAGTACTTCACATAGTCCACTATCGTACGAGGCTTTCACTATAACGGGCGTGTGCAGGTGCTATATCAAAGTTAGTTCCACTATAGCGAGGTTGCTATAGTGGGATGAACCGTTACAGTGTGTTCAAATAGGATTTTATGCAGAAATAATCCCAAAACCTCTTAATTTCTGCCTTTTATTCTTAGGATTTGAGAGGGGCAATTTAAAGGTAGATTCTACTTGTTTTTCCATGGAATTTGTTGGTAAATGTAAGTTTGTTACTTCCCAATCTTGTAATTTGATTCTTAAACCGTAGAATCTATGATATTACTCTTGGGGGAGGGTTTTGAAAGAATTTCATAGCGAAAAAAGTCCTAAGTTGGGGAGGATGATCATGAATTGGCATGGGGTTAGAATTTGGTTATCATTCGGGTAATGTTTGGGTCATTTTTTATTAATTTTTGCATTATTTATTGTTTTAGACCAAGAACAAGCCAAGGTACTTCAAAATGGAAAAGCTCGTGTTCTTTAGAGTTTCCAATGGGCTTGATTCGATATAGGTGATGGTTATATATTTCTGATTTATGTTTGTATGCATGTCTACTACTTTATAGTATTAGTGTGAAATTTGTGTTAGGGAAAAATATTGGGAATCATATGAAATGACGGCATGTTAATAATCTCATGCAATGAACCTGTTTATGTGACTTATGGCTGTCAAGTGGTATTGTTCATTGTGTTTTTTATTGTGCATGTTGTTTGTGATTGGTTATTAACTCGGGTACTTCGCCAGTACATGAATACTAATGTTTGGAAGATACCGCGCTAGATATGTTTACTAACCCTGGTTGGCTCGGGTATCACGTCGGTACACTAATAGTGATTGACTCGGATACCACAACGGTACACTAATATTTTGAGTGTGGGTTCCATGAGAGGACCGATTATGTGTTTATGGATCCATGAGAGGATTGATTATGTGTTTAGGGTTCTATGAGAGGATTGGACATTTGTATTTGTGATCATGTGGGACATACATTCATGCATTATTTTTTCAGGATATTGTATTGGGAGTCCATATGAATTGGTGATTGTTGTAATATGTGATGTTTTGTGTTACTATATTGTGGTAAATTCTTTACGTAGCCATGTGATCCTACCAGTATATTGTGGGTTTTGTACAACTACTGCACATGTTCTTTTCTTGTTGAGTATAGGGCATCTTTCAGCGACTGATCTGAGACCTCAGTTAAAGAATAGTAATCGGCATTGAATCCAAGGGTGAGCTATTCTTCCGGACTTCCATGAATTCCTCTTTTTTTTTGTCCATCTTTTTGGACTAAGACATTCTTAAAGACTATTGCTTATTGTTTTAAGCTTGGGGGTTGCATCCCCTTTATTTTAGACATTAGAGTTTTGGTACTACAACTTTAAGTTCTTAGGAGGTTGTTATTTTCGCAAATGTTTGTTGATTATTGAGTTGAGTTCATGTGACTCAATTCTTTAGTTGTTTAGACTGTTTCTACTACTTTGTATGATAAACTCATTTTGATAAATGGTGAGTTGGGTTTAGTTGGAGTTAGTTGTTGGTTCTCCCACCAAGTGGTTTAGTGCGGGTGTCACTTATGACAGTGTGAGTTGTGACATGGTCGATCTGCTATCTGGAATAAACCTTTATGTCCAAGTAATTCGGAACTGATTCCTGAAATTTATACAATTATTTGTAGAGTGGGTCCATTTTTTGTGCCATTTACAATAACATTTTCCTTTTTTTTAGGTATTTAATGTCCAGGCAGACAGATCAAAAGTTATTAATAACTCGATGGAACATAAATAAAATAAATATTCACTAAATAGAGATTATATTTTAAGATATATATAACTACATATAATTTATTTAAGATAGGAGGAGTAAATGTCAAGGGTAATTTACAGTTTCCAATTCAATTATTTGGAGATGGGGTGTGATTTTGTTATCATGCACATATGATGCCACCTTTTACTTGATTTTAAGGGGACAAATGGTGACCATTCCAAGGCAGATATAGTTTTGTCATGTCTCTTATAATTGGTAGTTCCAATTGCAAAAAAGGAATCTTTTTGGAAGGGGGGGCCAGACAATAACAACTTATTTTCCAGTTACACCATGTGACATGGTTTTTAGCAGAGTTCAATAATTAAAATAATTTAATCAATAAACTTATACTATTATCATATATTACAATTTTTTTAAAAATAAATTTGCAATGTGGTACTCCTTGTTGACGTTACAATCTAATTCAAATACAAAGTAGAAGGAAAATTAGGAGAAACTAAAGGAGTCTCTTCCTTGCACAAACTATATATAATGACTATTATTATCGCTCACTACAAGAAATCAGACTTTTTTTTTGTGACAACTAAAGGTATCGCGAATAGGGCTAGCTATTCACGATTGACCTTAGGATCGCTGAGAGAAGTTCAATCGCTAAAATTAAGTACATTTGCTCTCATGAATCTCCATGCTTGTCATGTTTGTTCCATCGTACAAGCATGGCGATGCACCTCTTTACGATATAAAACTTTGCCTTTTGTTCCTTAGCCATGGTACTACACTTGCTTTTGAAATTTGAAGACCTTTGGGATGAACTCTTTGATAGCCTTGACTTGGAAGAAGAACTTGTCTTTTGTGAATAACTCCTTGGGAGAGGAGGATCTGAACTTATGGGACAATGTTGTGAATAACTCCTCCTTAGAGATGACTTAGAGGATGAATTATAAGAATTATTGTTAGGATCTTCCTTTGATAGTTTCCATTTCTCATCCATGTAATACTCCATTGGTGTTATGACCTTCAATGAAATTAAACCACGCCTTCACTTCAGGTCTTCTGACAATGATTAGAATGATAATGACTCTATCTGTCTCGTTTGATTCCTATCGAGTTGCTTTTAGATATTGTTGATCCACTCTTGTGCTCTAATGAACTTTCATGAAACAAGAAGCAAAATGAGGAAGGGTGGGGGGTGGGTAAATGAAGTTGTGTATATATGAATGTATGGTATAGAAGGGAAGAGTGTGAAAAATGTGTACAAGAGGCTAGACAAAATGAAGCTAAGGAGTTGGCATCTATTTATAGCGATTAAGATCTAGAATGGTACCACCTCTATTCCTTTTTACTTTTCATAATTTACTTTCTAAGAGTCAAACTATTTGAGATTTGATGAATATTTTAAGATGTATTTTTCCATCAGATATAAGAAAGATTGCAATTTACGGTACTTTTCATATAATTTTTAATTTTAAATATTAAATTAATCTAATCAAAATTCAAAGTAACTCTCGAAATGTAAAACATGACAATTATTCTGAAACAGGGAGTAAATTTTTTATGTATTCACTTTTTAACTCAAATGGTAGGGACGTTTATATCTAACCTCTCCTTCATGTATTCACTTTTTTTTACTGATATTTATATATCAATGGGGTACCTCTTGTCATTCAAAGTGGCTATTTTTTAAAATAATTTTTTTATTTTTTTGGAGAAGAGGGACAATTGTGACTCTTAGTTCTTTTTTTTTTTCTTCCAATTTTTGAATTTGGTTTGACAAGTGTTTCTTTAATTAATTTGAAATATATGTGAATGCTTACGTCTAACTTTTTGCTATGATTACATGCTTTGCAAACTCTATATATGTGATATGTATGCTCCACTAATGCTGTTGTGGCACTACATCATTGGCTCTTTTCTTGAATCAATGTGATTCTTCATCCTTTTGGAGATCATCACCTTTTATGATATTCAAACTCTAACTAATACTATTGCAGATATCGGATATCGGATGAAGTATGAATTATAGTTGGATGATTGAGATTTTCCGTTTTTAATTAGAGGTATCATATGTGAGCCTTTGGAATAAAAAAAATTGTGTTGAAAATATCACCTCTACGAGAGACTATTTTTCATAGACCTTGAGTTTAGAAATATAATTATTTTGAAACTAATTTAATTTGTTAAAACGGTTGATATTTAAAAATTGATGAATGACTTGTTAAATTTCTAATGAATGGCACTTATGGCATACTAAGAGATCTCAGATTCAAATATAAGTATGACGTAATTAACTTTAGGGAGGAAGCTATTCAAAGTGGGATTTCTAGCACAAATCAAAGTAAGTTGGCCCTCCTAACGTATCGACATCAAATGAAAAAAATAAATAAATTGATTGAAGTGTTTGGAAGGTATATAGATGGGAAATGTGAAATGATTGATTTGATAAAGCGAACAATTGGTTCAAATGTTTTTGAAATTTCAATGTCATTTTCTCAAAATGGTCGGTGGCTCATTACAAATAATTGAAGATTATATGTTGTTTCATTTCTATGTTCCTGCCTTTCTGTGTGTCTTGTCGTGGGATCATTTTATTAACTAAAAAAAAAGACCATTACAAGTAAAAAGTATCCAATGTTTATATATTACTTGCTCGTAAATAGATATTTTAAATTATTTATTACTTTTTCGGTTTCTCGGTTCTTTTTATTTGTTACTATTTGATTTGACATACTCATTAAGAAAACAATTATTGATATAAATATTTTACCAAATTATCTTCTATTAAATGATGTTTAGTTAGGTTTTGGAAGATAAGTATTTATTGCTGAGGTAAAATATGAAAAAAAAAATTAGTTTTTCTTGATATGTCAAAAGTGAGAAGTAAAAATGAAAATTTATTTTAAAAATAAGTGATAAATAAAAGTGAACGGAAAAAAATATTTTTTACAAGTTTAAGGAAAAGTTTTTTTTTTTCATTTTACCCGTTAGTATAGTTTTTCTTGAAAACTACAAAATCCTTGATAATGGGGTATTATTACTTCTTGAGGTTGTTAATTTTTCTTTTTTCCTAGGTTTTATTTAGATTTTCTACTCATTTATGTTGATACTCTCTATGTCCAGCAATAGTTATCCATTATTGACTTGACATACCTTTTAAGAAACAATAAATAATATGGATAATATTACTATATTATCCTTTGACTGTATTAAATTTAATGCTTTGAAAAATGTGTAGATAATAAATAATATTTAATAGCAAGAATAAAATAATACTATAAATTATAATTTTTTTCATATCAATATAATTTTTTTAAAAATACATCTTAAAATGTTAGTTCAAATTCATATCGTTTGACTTTCAAAAAAAATTATGACAAATAAAATGGAACGAAAAAATATTAGCCCAGTTTTGATCAAAATTTTATATAGTTTCACTCCGTTCATTTCTACTTATCCGGTATAAATTGGCGAAATTGATGCTATTATTAGAGTTAGAGAGATTGAAGAAGTGAAAGAACAGTCAAAGTAAAATATAGTACGATGAATGATTAATATTTAAGAATTATGAGCTGTAAACTTGTGTTTCTTTTGTTGGACTATACCATAGTGCAGGGTATCCTAAGGGTTGTGTTTCCACTCAAACATGTGGTAAAAGTGCTCTAAGGGTCTGTTTGGAAAGCCACTTGGTAATTGGAATTGGTGTAATTACCAGCCTAGTAATTACACTGTCTAGTAATTACACTGACTTGTTTAGTTGCCACAGTGTAATTATACATATCCTGTTTGGATGCCACAATGTAATTACACATGTTCTGTTTAGATGCACAATTGCAATTATAAAATTATAATAAATTTTAAAAATAAAAATTAATTATTTAAAATTTATACTAGACAAATAAGAAACTTTATAAATGATATTAAATTAAATATTTAAGATATATATTCTTGTTTGAAAATATATTAATTAATAAACATATTTTCTGTAACTACTATTATGAAAAAATAATTGATTTATATTTTTTCAAATTAATATATTTCAATTGAATTGATCGTAACAACTAAAAGTATGAAGTTTCTATGAATATCGTAAAATGCATGTTTGATAAAAAGAATAATATATAAATAAAATGTCATAAATTATTAAATGTTTGACAAAAATATAATCTATCAAGTTTAATTAAAAAATGACGTGCAATGTAAATTCAATATTACTAAAACAAATGAAA
>JAJOOR010037253.1:0-14427 GCA_036250505.1 Solanum acaule | reverse complement strand
TTGGGATGATATTATGTTGGTTTGTACTATGATGCTTACTTTGTGTGCATATTGGATTTACTTGGTAAAAATCATGTTTTGGCTAAATGTCCTTTTATGCATGTTTTAATGGTTTTTATGCATAGTAGCCATACTTAGTACATGTGTTGTACTAACCCATATTTTCTCGCTTTTTCCCCAAGCATTTAGGTTAAGGCCGTTAAGGATTCAAGCTTACTTCTCAAGACACTTGGAGTTGCTTCCCCAAGTTGGTGAGTCCTCAAGTCCGAGGACAAGATCATATGATCTAGCTTCTATGTTTAGTTCTTTGCTTATGTTGAAAGACATTGTTGTACTTTCCTATTTTTAGACTTCTTATTGATGTAAGGGCTAAGTCACATTTTCGATACTTTTATGTCTAGATGGTACATTGTGACGAAGTTAGATTTTATTTCTCATATATGAAGTGAAGTTGAACTCCCAAAGTAAAAGTTTTAAATTTTCCATGATTTTATTCTATGATACATGCTATGATGAATGCTAAGGGCTTGTATAAGACCTCTTCGAGGTCGAATACGCTGGTAACGACTAGAGGATGCTCTCGGGTCGTTATAGATACGTGCCTCCCCATGAGCACCAGAAACCAAAGGATTCGGACGTGGTAGGTCTTAGGATATGCTCTCGCGTGTCCTCAACAAAGTGAAGGGTCAGATAAAATGTTAAAAGGTATGAAAGAAGATGTGTCTACCCTTAGCCAGACCGTTACCTCTCATTTATTTACAATCAAGCAGTTAGAGACCCAGATGGGTCATATCTCGTCGCACCTAAATCCGAGACAGCCAGGGGGTTTGCCGAGTGATACCATGGCTAACCCCAAGAATGAGGTATAAAAGAAAACTTGTGTAGTGCCATGGGATTAACTAAGGCGCTGTTTGGGAGGCAACCCAAAATTGTTTATTGCTTTTTTTGCTTTGATAAAATAATGGTGTATTGATTGTGCAGATGAAAGTGTGGAGAGTGAACGAAAAATGTAGATTGGCGAGCAATAGATCTAGTCGGCGAGTCACCAATAGGGTCGGCAAATCCGATTTTATCCGTCGTTTCACTCAAGACATTATCAACATTATAGTCTGTAAAACTCGGTGAGCGTTGGAAATCATTGGCGAATTGCGACCATGTCGGTGATCACGATGAAACCGCCGTTTGGACCCCCCGTAAACAAGAGGTTTTGTAAATTTCAGCAAAGAAACCAAACAGTCGGCGTTCCGCCGAGTGAGTTGGTGAGTCTGACTAACGTCACCGAGTGGGCAAAAATTGGATGGTTTTTGCAAGTGAAAGGTTTAAAAATTCCAACTTCATTCACCTTCCCTCTCTTTTTATCTGTTCAAAACCCACACCTGCACTCTAGTTTTACATTTCTTGCACTTCTGGAGTATTTTGGTTTATTGGTTTGTGCACGGATTTAGATTGTATTTCTGCCTAGCTTCTCGGTAGTATTTCAATCAGTACAAAAGGTTAGTTTCTTAATATCCATAATTATTTTGTCAGCATTGTACTCATTTGCACACTCTATGATATTGTTAAGATCCGTTGAACCTCCCTGATTGGATAGAATTGGTTAAGTGTCAATTGTTATTCGATAACCTTGCTTAAACAGTGAAAGCTTGTTATCTGAAGTATCTAGTCGAGTTAATGTGTGATGGGTGGTATTCATATGTTATGGGTCTTGGTTAAATTTGTGCTATATGTGCTTAAATTTGGTTTTGGGGGTTGCGGGGCCGATTTCAAAAAGTTTGGTCAAAAGTAGGCACGATAGGTGATTCGGCAAGCTGTGACGAGCTCGCCAAACCACTCTGTGGTTTGCATAAGTACCCCATCTCGTCTTTACTATCATGCTTTATTTGTTGTGGCTGCTGTAACTTTCGGCGAGAAGCACAGGATCACCAAGTGCACTTGGCGACTCGCCGAATGACACCTTAATCGCCCTTTGTGTGGACCTCCAACTCTTTTTGCACTGTGACCTTCGACAAATTGTCGGTGGATCGCTGAATATATTCCGTGGTATGCCGAATGGATTATCTAGCCTTTCTGCATATGAAAGTCTTTGTTTTGGTTGTTCTAACATTATCTCAAACACTCTACAGACCTGGCCAGACCAAAACTTGCAGGAAGGAACATGCCACCCAAACACATAAGAGTACAACAGTTCAGAAGAACTGACAAGAGCGAGAGTAAGGAAGCAAGTTCCAGTAGGAGGATTCACATTGACCCTGTTGTCCCTTCATGGGTTCGTGGGTTCATCAATGCGATACATGCCTTTATAGCAACGCATGATTTGGATAACATGGTTGAGCCAAACATCGCTACAAAAGCTGAAGCAGAGAGAAAAGAAAACGATAACCTGAAGTAGACTAACAACACTTCGGGCACTGATGCCCAGACACATGGAGAGACTGCGTAGATAGGATTTTTCTTTATCTCCCTCTCTATATTCCTTTGATTTACTTTCTGGTTATTTTATTAATTGCATTTGAAGACAAACTATTTTTATTTGTGGAGGGGTGATACTCACCTTTTATGTGTTATTTGCGATTCGTGTTTTGTGTATATATTTTGGCTGTTTTGTTTAAAATTGTTTGTACACTGCTTTTTGTGGATGTTTGAGCTTATGGCTCCCTTTTGTTTAAATTACAAAAATGATTTTGACCCTTCCAGAAAATTTTAAATTTTTCTTAAAACTTTTGCCACCTCTCGTGTGTTGAATGTGGCTGTTCCTTTGCAAAATTTAAGTCTCGGTTCCGATCAATATAGATGACTTGAATAGTGCTCTCAATTTAACGATCATGAATGTGTAGCTACGACGAGGCCAAATGAAGTTGGATAGACAATATGTGAACTCTTTGCATCTCGTTGTGATTAGCCATTTATCGAATCGAGTCTCCTGTGATGATCGTTGCACACTAGCAAAAGTGTGGAGTCTTGTTTGACTTTAGTGTCAATTCCTTGTGTGATGAGCTTCCTTTGAACCATGCATGATAGATACTAGAATTTACCCCATTGGACCAGTCAACTAAGTGATGATATCTCTTGATATGATCTTAGGCAACTTCTAAGAGTGTGAGCCAATTTGAAATATACCTCTTTTGTGACCTACCTTGTGAGTGTGTGAATCTCTTTTGAACAACCCTTGAGCCTTACCTTTCTTTGTAAGAAATTTGATGAAACCATAACTTTTCTTTATCCACTACCTATAACCCTCTTGAATTGTGGTTAGTTGAATAACCAACTAAAGCCAAAAGTCTAAGTTGGCGGTGTGGTAAAACGAAAAGGGAAAGTGAAGAAATGCAAAGAAAATCTCCTCTCACCCATGGGTTTAAGAAAAATAAAACCCCTCAGTAAAAAATAAAAAAATAAAAAAGAGAAAGAGAGAAAGAAAAAGAAAAAGAATGAAAAAGAAAGTTGTGGAATAAAAGTACAAAAGAAATGGGGTTCCCAACCAATCCATGGAAAGTGAATAATAGGATGACTTATGAGCGTTAAAGAGAATGATGAAGGACAAGGAAAGGAAGTGTTGTGAGCACCACAATTCATAAGGATGAAAGTCACTGAGCCTAAATGACCATACCATTGCACTCAGCCCTATTGCAAGCCTTAAAAAGACCTTTTTGATCTTGAGTGAGCTGAAACAAATGTTGATTGGAAAATACAAGCAAACCTATAGGTGAAAGCATGCATTGTGTTTTTCCTTGTGAGAGTGAGTGTTGCATCTGATTCTGAAGCTTTTAACTGTGAACCATTGTGTGAATATGGAATCATTCTTTCTGTGAGGGTGCTTGAACACTATAATTGAGCTTGAACTTGCATTTGAAGCAAGTATTGTGAGCATGAGAATCTTTAATATTGGTGAGTCACAACTTAAATCTTTAAGTGCATATTTGATTTCTATATAGGGAGTTACAAAGGAAAGAGTAGCCCCTGGATCTAACAAATCATAAACATCTAAGTTAAAAACTCGTAACGTACCAATGACTACATCAGGAGAATCCTCCTGATCCTGGCTACCCTAAAGAGCATACAACTTATTTTGGCGCTGTCCGCCACTTTTACTAGATGAGTTAACATGCTGAGTCGGGTGACCTATTGTACAATTATTACTCCCTTGACCATGTTTAGCATATGGAAAATCTCTCAAATTATGACCGAACTGACCACAACCAAAGTATCATTCCTTTCCTGTAAGACACTAGCCCGGAAGGTTCTTACCACACTTTGGACAAGTTGGGTGGGTTCTGGTGCCTGAAACACTCCCCTTAGACTTAGAGCCTGATGCCCTACCTTTTTGATCCTGTCGAAACCTGGAAGATGCAACACTAGCTGATGAAGGTGCTGGAGCTGAAGACTTTTGCTGAGACTGCGAGCGATTACCACCACCCGATTTCTGTTGAGAATACTCATAGTTGCCTGTTCTAGCCTTCTTATTCTCCTTAGCCTGTTCCCTAACCTTTTCACCCTCAACCTGCTAAGCATGAGTCCTGAGCTTAGAGATGTTCATATTTTCCAGCAACATAGCATTCCTACACTTTGTTTTCACTAAGTCGGATACCCCATATAGAAACTTGTTCATTTGAGCCTTGGAATCGGCAACCATATGAGGAGCATACCTGGAGAGTTGGGTGAACTTCAGTCCATGTTATTGAACTGTCATGTTACCTTGCTTCAATTTCATGAACTCCTGAGCTTTTGCCTCCGTCAACTCCCTTGGGAAGAACCTGTCCAAGAAAGTCTCACTAAGGCATTCCCAAGTGATAGGAGCTGCATCTGTACACCTGTTCTCTTTCCATTGAGTATACCAGATGTGAACTACATCCTTAAGTTGATAGGATGCCAACTCTACCCTATCATTACCTTTCATTTGCATCACTCCAAAGATCTTCTTGACCTTATCTATGAAGTTTTGGGGATCCTCACCAATCTGCGATCCTAAGAACTCTGGCGGATCATACTAACAAAACCGCAAACCCTGGCTTCCACTGATCCACCACTAGCATTTGCAGGAACTGAAACCTGCTGGTTGTTCTGGTTGGTGAGACTCTGAGCCAAAAGATGAATGGTATTTCAGAACTCTTCATTCGAAACATCCAGATCAGGAACTGGAGGAGCTGTGTTAGCATTACTGGGCTTCCTTCCATAAGCTCTACGAGGAGGCATGATCTGATAGTGCATAACAAAGAATTAGCACGAAAAATTAGATAATACCTTACACACGATAACAGTAACAAGAAATTGAAGTTTTTTTCTAAAACACCTCGTACACTCCCTCTCATTAGATGTGGTGAACCTCTTACCCATGTAAATGACTCTACTTAATGCGGCTTTTCAGACATCCTAGGACTCTTAAACCTAATGCTCTGATACCAAGTTTGTCATATCCCGAAGCTACCCCCAGGATGCGGACACGGGACCTAGGATTACGAGTGACCCCAAGCTAACCATGCTAGCATATCATAAGCATACTCAATAAATTGAATTAAGGAAATATTGTACGGAAGCTAAATCATAAGATAAACTGCAATGATGGGGAATACCCATAAACTATCTGAATATATAAAATTGAGAGTAGAAACTAACTATGTCTAAAAATAGCCTTTAACTGACTAAAAGTGTTGGGACATGCCCCATCTAAATCTAGGAAAAACTTACACTAAGACTAAAAGGAAAGGAAACATGTTAGTCGTCCTTAGAGAATGAGGACTCAACACTGATGCTGCCGAGCTGAAGATCGGGAACCGATCTATGCGTGATCTGGAATGTGAGAACCTAAACCTACATCACGAGAAGATGTAGCGCAGAGTATGCATCAGTACTTGAAAGGTACAAAGCATGCAATATAGAATACAAATAAATAATAAACATAACTGAACAAAGCATACTGAGCAATGATAAGAGATAATCATGATGTTATATTGAGAATACTAAACATGAACCAACTGAATGCAATGACCATGTTTATAACATGCTGAGATTGAAATCTGACTGTAACTGATAACATGGCCAATGCAATAAAATCTGATTGAACTGTGGGACCTACTAATAAACGACATAAAACAATAGGAAATAAATGTGGAGTCCGATGTATATGCCCCATCGAGAGGACCCAATATACCCTGCAAGATGTATAGAGGCATGACTGGCGTGATCACTAAAATGTAATGCGCAACAAAGGGGACTTAACCTATGGGGTGCGAGTTCTGGGACTTGAAGGTGACTGACCCTAGTCCACTCGGTATTAAGTTACTCCCAAATGATTACGTAATTAACAATTTATGACTAAATTTCTGTAATACTGGATAGCTCAAAATACTGTCATGCATACTGAGAATGCAACATTAATATACTGATAATGAAACATTTGAAAACTAATGCATATACATATATATATATATATATATATATATATATGAAATAACTGACCTAGCATGTGTTATTCATGAACTAAAAGAACTACATAGCTAGCGTTCTAAATTTATGAAAGAATCTACACAAAATGATACTAAATTCATGACAATCTAATTTGGATCATTCTAACAGCTAAAACCCAATAATTTCTAACATTCAAGAAACCCTAGGTCTAGATAATCTTAAGGGAATCAAGATTCTGACTAAAATCTAGGGACCTAATAGGTTAAAGAAACTTACTAGTGAAATCCCACATACCTGGTGAAGAATTCCACGGAGAAATCTTTCGATCTCGGGGCTGAAACAGAGGAAAACCTGTTGCATTCTTGAACTAGGGGTTGGTTGACTTCCTCTTCGGTTTTGCTCTAAGTTTGATGATTTTTTTGTGAATGATTGATTAGGGTAAGTTCTAATTACTTGACTAGGCTAAAACTGACCAAAACCACATAGTTTAGGGGTTAAACGGCGTAGTTTAGTGGTCCAACATATAAGGAAAAGACCAAACGACCCCTGACTTAAAAGTTATGGGGTCCACCGATGGGACTGACCGATAGTCCTTGGACTAACGCATGGTCCCTGCTGGTCAACTGTCGATGGGGTTCTGGGGCTAGATTCTGAGGCCTCGATCCACGGTCTGTGGCTTGACCTACGGTTCGTGGTTCTGGCCGTGGGTCATGACTTAGGAACTTTTCTGCACTGATTCTGGGAAGGGTTGCAGTTGGTGAACCACGGACCACCAGAATAGACCATGGGCACCCTACGGTCCGTGGGTGGCAACTATGGGTTGCACCTATAGCTTCTGAAAAATCTGCATTTGGTAGTTTTAGCGTACGGGGTATTACAAAGACTTTCTTGAACTCTACTCTTAACTCTTTCTTGAATTTGAATTATGAATTATGAATTCAAAAGTTATGATTCATGATATGAAGTATCTCGATAATAGTGTAGACTCATGAATACATTCTCCTCACTCTCATGCTCAGATACTTGAGTCTTGAAACAGGTTATTAGAAATTGTAGAAGACTCTTCAAAACACTCAAAGGGACTTTCTCAAAAGACTCGAAAGAACTCTCAAAGACTTGACTCTAAACTCTACTCTTAACTCTTCCTTGAATATTACTTATGAATTCAAGGATCATGACTTTATATATAGGATTTCTTGATGATTGGATGTAGGTTGGATAGCAAAAATCACTAACTTTCATCTCAACAATTCCTCAAAACCTCAACAAAACAAGATTTTGAATGAAACTTCAAGAACTCATCGAGAACTTAATTTGCTAAATATTTTTGGATAGATTCACAAACGAAACTCATGATTGGTGTGTGGGTGAACAAACCCAACACTATGTAGGCTTACATACCTCAAAGAACTATGTTCTTGGCGAAATCTTGAATTTCTTGAACGAACGCTTGAAACTTTGGACTTTTTCTCCTTTTAAATCTTCTCTGTAGAACCCTAAATGCTTTTGGGGAAGAATGAAACTGATTCTAACCAGTTTAGACCCTTAATTGGGTGTAATTCGTGTTTAGAATAAGTAGGGGTAAGGAAAAGATGAAAATACCCCTCCTATTTTTGGGTAACTTTCCTTAAATGGAGCTCGAAAATTAGGAAACTCGGTAGTGTTGGAAAGAGGACTCAGAGATATTTCATTTCATATCTTATGGGTCTCCTAATTCATCTTGTGCTAAAAGTTATGGTCGTTTGAAATTGACCCAAAACTTAAAAGAACTTAGGAATGACTTGAATGAACCCTCTTCTAAAATCCTAAGCATATTTGGATTTATGAAAACTGACCCAAATCAGATTTGTCCCCACAATATTACTAAAACTCATTTTAAGTTGATTGGTTAAGGAAAAAACCAAAATACCTCTCATATTTTCGGGTAACATTCCTTAATGTACCACCCGACTTCAAATGGGCATATCTCACTCATAGAAGCTCAAAAATTAGCAAACTCGGTCGCGTTGGAAAGAGGACTCAAAGATCTTTCTTTTGTTATCGTATGCGTCTCCTAACTCATCATGTGCTAAATTTATGGTTATTTGAAGTTAACCCAAAACTTAAAAGAACCTACGAATGACTTGAAGGAATTATATTTAGTTCTTTTTGGAATTAAAGGTGCTTCATCTAGCGACCTAAAAACTTAAAAAAAATTTAAACTCCTCGGTAAAATTTTACTCACAATGAAGAATGGTTTGAGTCTTAGCTCAAAAAAATTTTGGGGTGTTACATTATCTCTCCCTTAGGATCATTCGTCCTCGAATGATGACCTAAATGGGAATGGAACAGAGTTACTCTAGCTATCTCTTCTGACTCATGAACTTGCCTACTAACACTGGTTGGACTGATTCATACCAAGAGTTGGGACCTCATATAAAACCTAAGTTAAGAACGATGCTAATGTGAGCGTAGTCAAACTCTCTATGAAGTTACCTTATCTGGGACAAAGGAAATCTAGGCATGAAGTAAGAATAGGAATACCATACCTCATTGGCTGCAACTCATAGCTCCCACAAGGGTACATGACTTCTCTTGCCAATGTCTTAGTCTAATGGCACGCTCTTGTTGTATTCAAGCTTAACCAAAATCCTAAGGTTCAGGTTCTATACCTCTCTACAGGGAATATCATCCCAAGAATATTACTCTTTACCACCACATTTAATACAACCTCATGTTTAACAATACCACATTCAAGCTTAGTACTCTAACAACTCAATGGACTCCTACCAACCAGCTTATTAAGAAGTTCTCATTTCTTTATCATCTCTTCCATAGTAACTAGAATTTCACACATTACTACTCAATACAAACTAAGGGCACTTATTTAACTATTTCTCATTGTAAAACCTCTTCCTCCTTATTTATAACATTGGATGGCATTATCACACCATCATTATCACGATAAGAATATTAGCCTTCTTCTTCTAACATCATTCCACTACTAAAAGACCTTTGAAAAGATATCTCTCATACTCTTTTGAGTTCATTACTATCTTATTCTCAACACTGGACTTGATTTCTCATCTTATCATCTCTCCCTTAGGTCTAAAGTTGACACTTAGAAGCTTCGGACATATTCCATCATCTCTGAAATGGTCTACATCCCCTTTTCAGAACTTAAGTACTATTTTCTCACATATTATACCTCATTACTTAATCGGTTCTATAACCTTTGGAACATCATGACCCTCTCAATCAAATAATAAGCCTAGCTTAGATCTATCACTTCATGAATATTCAGTTCTCTTATTCAACATATATATTTAGTCTCCTCTAACACGATGGCAGATCGACATCAACTCTATTTTGTTTAAAATATACTCTATCTCATCATGACTAGTAACTATTCCTCTTCCTTATATCAAGAACTCTCTATAATATTATTATTCATTATTTCACTCATAAAGGAACTCATCACTTATAACTGAGTGGGTGCATGATTGCAATAACATAATCTACCCCATCACTATCCCTCTTTCATAGATTACTGAACCTCTGCATACTTTCCTCTAACTCTGGGAATTTTCACTACTACTGCTTATAATTTCATAACTCATTCTACCTTTCTGGGATGAAAATATTACCCAAGCTCTAAACATACCTCCTCATAAGGATCTCAGCTGAAACAAGGCTTAGTGATGAGAGTACAACTCACTTTTTACTTGAACATACGATTCATGTAAACATGAGCACATTCCTTTGAAACTCAATACTTAACTCACTCATGGGCTTCTCTCAAGGCCCTCTAGAGTCTCATGACTTCCTCAAGATTTTTCTAAGAGCAACTAATCGATAAAGAACTAACTTTGCTCTTCTACCACCTCTAGTATGAGGGGCAGTCGAATGGATATGAGAACACACGAGTTAGAGTGAGTCTCTATGACAAAGCTCTATTGCACGATTAAGAGTATGAAAGAAGGGAAACTTTTCCTAAATGTCTGTAGTCCCTCATTATAGAAGTGGGGGATTCAACACCATAAATAAAATCCTACTTGACACGGCTTCATCGACAACCTAGGAAACTTGAACTTTGTGCTCTGATACCAAGTTTGTCACGATCTGAACCTACACTCTGGACTTGGTGTAACGACCTGAGAGCACCCCCTAGTAGTAACACGGCGTACTCGACCTCTCGGAGGTCTTATAAAAGCCCTTAGCATATCATGAACATTAAAACATATGAAAATAACGATAAATTTAAAACTTTTCTTTACAACCGAAGTCTTTATAAAATAAGAGAGAGTCTATGACACTATGTCTCAAACCATCTATAACATTTAGAATAACAACTCTCTCATAACTACTTAGGGACACGGCCCATACATAATAATTACTAGGGACACGGCCCCTACACAAGTCTAAAGACATAAAACATAAAGACATAATGACATAAGAGTACGAGGTAGGTTCATCCTCGAAACTACGAGGACTCCCCAATTCTTCATTCCCAAGCTCCTTAGAAACCTAACTTCCAAGCATAAGACATCACATCACCAAACCCTACACTTTGTAAAAATGTAGAAGAAATATGGTTTAGCACAACACACGTACTATGTATGGAAGCCATGCATAAAAACCATTAAAACATGTTTAAAGGGGACATTTAGTTGAAAACATGCTTTAAGATTTGGACGAAATCAGAGTCAGTAAGGTCTAGGGAAATCTGGTAAAATTGGGTGATCTAATTATGATTCTGATTAAATGAGTACATATATAAGACATTAAGGCACCCGTACGACTTTACAAAATTGAATTCGGGCGAGTAGAACTTCTGAATCTAATTTTAGCGTGAACGGGTAGTGTCTGAGTGTCATTAGTTGAAGGTGTGTTATGAAATGGGGATTTTGGAATTCTTTATTTAGCTTTCTATTTCCATGCAAGCTGCTAAGCTGGGATTATTCCCACTAGGGCGGGGCCGCCATAGCGGGCTAGTCACAACTTAAGTTAGAAATAAATCCCATAAATGTTTTATTCTGCACTTTTCGACTTTGAAAGCTAAAGAATGACCCCATGTGTTTTCTTTATAGTTTTCCACCATTCTTGAGGCTAAAGGTAAGATTTTCACTCCCCGAATCCATTTTTCGATCCGTAGAACTTAGTTTCATGTGTAATTATCAATGGGGGAGGGTTTTGATCTGAAAATTATGGTGGAAAAAGCCTTAATCTGGGTATGGGGGTCAAAGGTTTGATAGATTTGATTATATTTCGGGTAATTAAATCTTGTTTATTGATTCCTGTGTTATTATTATAGTTTGTAGACCAAGAACAAGCGGAAAGAATATAGTTTCTTAGGGGATGCAAGCTTTGTTTAAGGTAGGTGTTGGTTGTAATTTCATGTTGTGTGATGTATTTTCGTTCTTGATTCATTATTATACATGTATGTATGTGAACGTTGTATTATTGATCACACAAATCGTAAATGGGGATAGAAGAATAGTTAATTTCCATGAATCATGACTTTATTGTATAATTATGAGAATGTACTTTGTAATTGTGATTGTGGCTTGTTGAATGGATTGGGTATTGCGTTCCAACACACTAACTTGGATCGGTTGCCACGTTATGGCATAAACAAGGTGTAACGACCCGAGAGCACCCCCAAGTCGTTACCGGCGTATTCGACCTCTCGGAGGTCTTATATAAGCACTTAGCATTTGTCATAGCATTTATCATAAACAAATAGCGGAAAATTAAAAACTTTTTCATAATATAACACAAGACTTAAAAAGTCACCTCATTTAAACCTTTAATACAAAATCGAAATACTACGTCTCAAGGTATCCATCTTAAAACACGAGTACAACACAATAGGGACACAACCCTTACAATACAATAGAAACTACTATCTAGTACATTAAACTTAAGGAAACTCTTTAACACGAAGGTCCTTGAATATTTAAGGACACACCCGAACTTGGGAATAGTAAGCCAAGTTCATCACTTCTAGGAAAGGCCCTTTAGCCACCACCACCTACACTTGCTGTAAAAAGATGAAGAAGAATGGTGTTAGTACAAGAATGCACTAAGTATAATAATTATGCAAAAACATGCTTTTAAATGGACATTTAGTTGGAAATCATGCATCATGCCTTTTTAGAAAAACTTCAAGAACATTTAGTTCCATAGGAACAACATAAATCCACATACATCATCATACACATGGAAACCATTCATAATAGCACATAGAGCCACTTACAACATTTTAGGCACATTCAATGCATACAACACATTACCTTCCTATTTATCTTAACTCCTTTCCTCAAGCAACCCTTAGGGAATACTTGGTGCAATGTATCATGCACCTTAAGGTTACCTAGGGTAAACTTACATATAGCCTTCATCAATCCAACCACATATATTCATAAAGTCATAACCATACCATAAGACATCGTCTTAACATAGGAACCATCACCTAAGACAACCCCCAAGATAGACTAGAGCAATGTGCAAGTAGCATCCCATAATACTACTCACACCAAGTATTCCTAGGAAGCCACCATAGACTAGGCATATCATATTCAACAAGTCGTAACATCTTCATTTAACATTAGACATAAGAACAACATACTTCATAACATCATATAAGCACTCATTCATTTACTACATCATAGGTCATAACCCATTTAGTTCATATCAAGGTAAACCACCCTCAGAACTTCTTCACAAGCTCACTTGTGCAATGTACGCATGGAGTCCCATACCCCCACATATACTAAGCAATCCCATTAAGAAGTCATAAGTGTAATTAACATGCATAATCATACTTCATGTCTTGACACACGTAAAGTCAACCTTAACATGCTTTTATATTAACATACATAGACCATAGTCTTCATTACATAAAGAGCCTAATCATAACCTCCGTTAGAGTCCACTTGTGTAATGCATAAGTAGGGTCCATAGTCCTACCTAAACTAAGTAACTCTTCAAGAAATCATGAGTAGAGTTCATATTCTTATCTTAGTTCATTTATTAATTTTCGAGAGACATTGCCATAACTAACAGAGACCATGTGAGCTACATGGAATTCGGTGTTCTACTCCCACACCGAAAAGAGAGGGTACTACTTGCCAAGGTAGGACCTACATACATAATAGTTATCTAGTGGATCCACTAAGCTAAGGCCTACGGGGGCACGTAGTTATGGAACAAGGAGATTGCTACTAGAAACCTTGACTTACTAGGCGTGGGGGTTTCTATCTCATGAGAAAATATCTACGTTGGGAACCCGGACTTGCTAAACATGAAGGTTCTCTTGTGGGAAGCCGGACTTGCTAAACGTGAAGCCCCTACTCTCATTTTTCATGTTCACTCGGTGCTAAGCTCCAACTCCCTTTTTAAACATCGTTAAGCCTTTATTTAACATTAGTTCATAAAATAGGCTTTAGGGACTTAATCCCTCATATCATATAGCTCAAAGATTTCTAAGATGAGAATGACCTTTCATCATAGAACCTAAGGGACAGTGTGGAGCATTTTCTTATTATGTACTTCTTTTTGGCTAAGTCTTTTTTATTTTTTCTTATGTGAGAATGTCCTTTCACATAGTCATACCATATTCATAACATAGTCTAGTTTATAGTACAATTGAGGAAACCTTTCAAGAGACTCACTTTCACTAGATTATCATAAACCTTATTTATTCATTCATGTTTGTGTGTGTATACATATGTGACAAAGCCTTTCACATAAACACCTTTATGCAACACATACTCATACCTTGCTAATCGTACACTTTGCATGCATAATAAGATGTAAGGGTGCATATAAGAGTTAACCTTTCAATAGACACCATAACACATCATATTGATAGCTATACATGCAGTGTGTGTGTGTGTGTACATATTGGTTCTCATAGTGACATACTAGCAACAACATTGATATTGAGTGCACTTCCCTTCAAGGGATCACAACACATTCACAATGTCCCCACATCATGAGCAATTCACATATAAAGCCTTTAGGGATTCTAGACCACACACCCAC
>JAJOOR010037252.1:0-11909 GCA_036250505.1 Solanum acaule | reverse complement strand
ATCGGGGACGGGGGGGGGGGGGTATTGGTTAAAATATTATGAAAAATGTTTTTCTTAGAGTATTTGTTTAGATTTTATATATGTGTTTTAGCGATAATATTTTTGTTATTTATTGAATATCAAAAATATTATTGAAAGACTCACTTTTAGTGTTATTGTGTATTTTAATATTAGAAATTTAAATTAGTAAGCATAAAGTGGAGAAAGTGGAGTCATAATTCTTTGTAACTCATGTAACCACAATGACATATTTTTTTTATTATTTTATATTAATTGCCTCCACTAATCCTCAAATAACTATCCATATTCTTGACATTTATTTGTGAAAGAAATTCTACAGCTATATAAATAATGTTTTCTTCCTTGTATTGAATAGATGAAAAATACAAAAAGTGGATGAAATGTATTATAGAGTGTTTATATTTCAAGATTAGTATAGTGAAAAATAGAGTTGAGACAAAGAAAAAAAATATGATAATTAGTCACCAACTTATTTACTATACAAAAAGAGTAATTTTATATTGAAAAAAAAAGTATTCTTTTGGTGGAATTTTGGACTCTTCAACTAATTCAGAATTATTTGAGTTATACAATGTTGTTTGATTGTTGTATCCTAGAGAAAACAAGTCAAAAGTGATATTATTGAATCGACGAAGATTATGCTACAGTAAAATTGAATTCTCTTAAAGAGAGCGAGATATACACATCAACTTACGACACGAGAATTTTCGTGGAAAATATATTGATTTCATGCCAAACACACTCTTACTATACTACTAAATAAGTCGTTACAATTTTTAAGTTGAACACGTTACCTGCCAGCTGAATGGTTAATAGTTATTCCAACAAAATGATGTCTACTTCTAGCAAAAGGATACTGTGGTCCTCATTAAATATTCTCTTACATTTTTAGTTTTCCACCAAAACGATGAGTAAATTGAATTTATTTTTTTCCTAGACACAATGCATTTATATATGAAAGTAATTACTGAATTATGCCATTTATAATAATAAAATAATATATTTGTGAAAAGGTTATTCCATCTTTTAGCTGCTTTCACATGAGCAATAATCAGATCTGAATCTAAAGAAAAAGTTACTGCATTTTCAAATTAAATTTCTCAGTTTAGCTTTGTATCCTGATTAAGAAAAGGGGTTAAAATTATGACTTACATTTATTTTCTAAATCTCATTTATTAATTTAGGTTTTGTTTACCTATAAGGATTGTGGTGGAGTGGTAAATACTATTTCATCAGTCTCCTTGAGTATGAAGTTATCTTTGTCAGAAAGCATTTTACCCAATATGAATTTTTCAACATGAATTCAAATTTAATCAGATTCTAATGTAAACACGGAAAAACCAAAAATTTAGGTTTAGCTTGACCCACTATTTAACTGTTGAGTGATATATATGAATGATGATGTCGTAAGAAGTAAGACTAAACTGCAGTCCAAGCACAATAATGCTTTTACTTTCACCCACTAAAGAACACCTATGATACCTTAACACGAGCCTCCCTGCCGCCCCACCTATAATATAGTCATATTGCATATTTTTCGTATACATAATCAGTAAGGATATATATGAGTCATTTTTATAACGAAGGATATATCAGCTTTAAATGACAAAGTTGAAAGGTATATCAGGTCATTTTCCTTTTTTTTTGAAGTACTTGAGTAAGAACTAATATTAGTATACTAGTATTTTTTTTAAAGACTTAAAAGTGAAAATTAGTAAATGAACAAAATAGAACATTTAATTCAATAACTTATAAAATTTATTTTTCTTAAACATTTGATATTGACCTCATAAACACAAGAAGAAAACATAAGTCAAATATTTAGTTATCTTTTAATAAGAATTTGTTATTCCTTTTTTAATATAAGAGACCTACGAGATCTGAAACGATCATTTTCTTCTAAGTAAAAGATTATCTTCAAAATGCCACTTGGCACTTGCTAATGACACATAAAATTGTAGGGAAAAAGCCTCATTCTCATATTAATGATATACATATGGTGAAGGACATTGATTATATACAAGTTACAATTGTGGTTAAGTAAAAACTTTGAAAACAAAATTACACTCAACCACCGGCTGCATTTGCTTGCCGGGGTGGCCTAAAACCATAGTAAATTTACATTTACCAAACTATTACTTCTTCTTGTAAAGAAAAAGTTTGAATTGTTAGCTAGTGTCACAAAAATTTCCATTCATTTGGTTTTGTACTGCTTTGATAGCAGCAACTCTAGCAGCAGTGGCAGCTCTATTCGCAGCAGTGACTGCTTTTTTCACTTGTTCATCTACTCTCCTTAGTTTAATTGCGTTTTCTGCTGCCTTCCTAGCAGCCTGCAGAGATCAGACAATGACAATTCAAACATTGAGTAATCAGTATATGCATATGCATCAACAGACTAAAGTTAAATATGCAATAAATGCCGCGAAAAAACTGTTTTTTTTTTTACCTGAACAG
This sequence comes from Solanum acaule, assembly GCA_036250505.1. Classification (NCBI taxonomy): domain Eukaryota; kingdom Viridiplantae; phylum Streptophyta; class Magnoliopsida; order Solanales; family Solanaceae; genus Solanum; species Solanum acaule. The sequence continues at coordinate 9,434 of JAJOOR010037252.1, read as the reverse complement.
CTCGAAGGACAGCATCAGTTAATGGGGGCGATGGAATTTTCAAATTGCCAGAGTCCCATTCCCCACATCTTGTGTCACCATTTCTAAATGTATACATTCCGTAACCTTGCTTCCGACCTTCATGCCATGACCCTTCATAGCAATGCCCGTTCGCGAAATGATACACACCAAAACCATGAATCTTATCTCCGAAATATTCACCTGCATACCAATCTCCGTTCCTGCATAACATATCTCCGTTTACATAACCTTATAATTCAACCAATTCATCAAACGAGACAAAAATCATGAAACAGGATATTGCATTTTAGGAAAGCATGATCCGATCCATCACTAACAAACAACAGTAGGTGCAAAAATAATACAAAATTATGTTCCTGATCCATCACTAACAAACAACAATTAACAGTACTAAAATAGTAAGCAAGCCAAAAATTACAGCTAGCACTATGATCACGAATAACATACTAATCAGATTCCAGCCATGGAACAACTGGAAAGTTGTTATTTTACCTGAAATGGTAATAGCCAAGGCCATGTTTGACTGCGCATTTAAATTCACCAATGTAACAGCTACCATCAGAGCAAGATTGTGAGCCAACACCATGACTTTGACCATTACACCATTGACCAGCATAGGTATCTCCTGTATAGAACTTGTAAACACCATAGCCATGTCTCAATCCTTGCCTGTATTGTCCTCTATATTTGCTACCTCTAGCCCAACTCTCTATCCCATACCCATCATACTTCCCGTCAACCCAATCACCTTCATATCTTCCCTTCACAAAATAGTTGTAAACTCCACTACCATTGCACCTCCCTTTATGATACTCACCTTCATAGATATCCCCATTGCTGTAAAACTCAACTCCTTCCCTCACGACCTGGTTTTCATTTTCAGATTTTCCCTCTTTATGCCCCAATTTTGTTTCCCCAATGAACCACTGAACCGGTTTCGAGTGGGTTCTCTGAAACCCAAACCGTTTCCCATACTCATCAAACAAGTTCCTAAACACATTATACCTTTGGTGAATTGATTCCCTGTTCTTCCCAGCGAAGAACAACAGAACCGCTACGAAAATCAGAGCTAACAGGAGACTCTCTGACGTGGGTATATCATCCCTGCTAAAGAAAACGAAAAGGGTATACATTAAAACCACCGAAACTACCAGAACCGGACCCATCCTCGCCGAAGCCGATCGGAACGGCGAGAAAAATGAACCCCGACGAATCGGAGTCGAACCGGGTTTATGCGGCTTCTGCTCTTCAATATCCGGTTCATGGTCAATTCCGAATTCGTTAATCGACGAAAAGCTCTGAATTGACGACCGGATAGTTGGAGAAGACCGGAGAAGTGAAGACTGTGTCCTCGTTAGCTTCGCCTGGCTTTTCTGACCTTCCATTTTCAAGTACCTAAAATCTCACCCGTTGAATCTTTAAATTTTTTCTCAAACTTCACTCTCCCTTTCGATACCTAGATATTTGCAACTCCAACGCCGGCTTCATTTCTCAGGCGACCGGAGTGGCGTAGGATAAGTAGTGAACAAGTGCGCAGGTTAAAGCAGGTTTTTTCTTGGGAATAGTGTATTAATTTGAGAGAGATGAACAAAATGAGATAGAGAGAAGACCGGGTTTTATTTGAGATTATGGAGGCACTTAGATTTAATGTGAACCGTTCATTTAAATATTCAACGGTTAGATCTAAAGGAGTATTATTAACCGTTAGATTAAGTTCCCGGTTTCTACGGGCAAGGTTTGGTCGTGGGATCTAGATTCCACTTTTTTTTCGCTTTATTCACTGTCGCAGCCCCGGCACGTGCTCCACTGTCCTAGCGAGTTCTTTTTTTTTTTTTTTCAAAGGCGGCCCCTTTCTTTCCTTGAACTTTCGAGTTTAAATTATTGATTTGATTAATTTAAATTTGAATAAATATAAATAATTTATTCATTTTACGAGAAATTAATTTTTTTTATTGTCAGTATGATTCTGATCTGCGTAACGCTAAGACAACTTTATGGTATAAACTTAATAATTGGTCATGTGTACTCTTTCTGTTTATTTGTTTTAAAACCAAAATTTGGACAAGAGTCTTGGGTCGAAGAAGTGGTCTTCAATGAGGACAGATTCAAGAAAATAGTTAATTATAAATATTTTTTTGTAGTATATATTATATTATTTATTTTTTATTAAAATAAAAATAATTTGTGGTAGGAAGGCGGAAAAAATGGCTCATTAATATGATTTAATGATTCTTTGGCAGTTTCCTATTTTACCAGGAAAATATGTATGACAAAGAGAGCTAATTAAAAAACACCTTACTATTTTTATACTCTGAAAATTTGATATTCCAGTTGTATGCGGAAATTAAAAAATAGTATAGTAAATTGTTTTACAAGATTCAAACATCGATAAATGATATAATTAATTTATGTTAAAAACCAGGCTACCTAACGATGTACAAAGAAAAGAAAAAGATAGGACAACCCCTCCGCTAGGTTTTGAATTTCATACTATTTGCAAGTGTTTTAAGAGAGCAGTTTCGATACGCACCTAAAGCACTTCGTATTAGTAATGTTCAAAAGAAGGATCGTACCTTAAATAGTGAGATCAAAGATGTATGTTTTTTCTTTTTTTGAATCCCCCTATATTCATCTCTATAGCTATATTTGAAGAGAGAAAAGTAGAGATAAACAACTTCAAGTTATTTGTCTATTTTTTATTTTATTTTTCCTCTGTACTCTATATTTGAAGAGAACGATTATTCACTATCTCTATCTCTATTTCTTTTATTATTATTATTTTATTATTAATTATATTATATGACATTTTATTTTAACATGTTATTAATCATATAAGACTATTAATTAAGTCTTTAACATAAGCATCTTTAGTCAACACATTACGGTCTTAGCTTGTGCTATTTCGATTTTCATGAGTGTTTTTTTAGAATTATCTCATTCTCATAGAAAGCAGGGTATTTTACATTCACATAAGTGAAATTTGTCAAGTGTACTCCTATAATTTGATACTCCACTCATACAAGATACAAATTTTTATTAATATTTTAAGTACTCAATCTCCACAAATCATTATAGGATAAATGCACTCACATCATAGGGAGAATAAAATAACCATATAGTGCATCTCATAATAAGTCATTATATGATTTTTGTTTCTCCCATTCATGAACCTAATTATAGGACTTCTAGTCCTCAAGTTGGATATTCTTATATATGATTCAAAATTCATGAGCTTCAAGCTCATTCCCTCAATGTGTTTCAGATCATTCATCTTGCCACGGTCTTGGTTAGTTCATCTGTAAGATTATAATAAATTTTGACAAATTAATATTGATTGTATACCTCTAATTAATATGATCTTACAATATTGTATTTCCTCTTCATTGGTCTAGGTTTATCGTTGTAAACAGTGTTTTCAAAAACGTTTTTGGGGCGAGTCCCAGGGCGAATCTCGGGGTGGGGCGTACCAAAAACACTCCGGGCGTAAGTTAAAGACGTAGATCCATAAGGCCTAAGTCCTAAAATTTGAGGCGTAAGTCCCAAGCATAAAAACGTAAGTCCTGGGCGTAAATACGTACTCCTGAGCATTTTTAATTTATTTTTTTGAACTTTTTTTGCTTTAACCCATATTTTTATTATTGGTGTAATGATATTTCTCAAATAGTAATTATAATACTTGCTTTCTTCATTATTGATTATTAATACTTATCTCAAATAAAAATCATAATATAATTTCCATATATTATAGGTTATTTATAAAAAAACATTTTTAAAATCATTAAAAGGTTTACTTTTGCTTATTTTATTAGTAATAAAACTATATAATTAAATATACATGAGATTGTGCCCCGTAGATCCATGGGACTTACGCGCCGTGTCTCGGGGATTACGTCCCGCCCCGTACTATATAAAATGTCTCGCCTCACACCCCCTCCTTTTAAAAACTTGTTGTAAATAACGATTTGATACTCTATCAATAATATTGGTACTATCACAATGAATCAAATTAGAAAAAATAATTTATCAAAATAAAGTGTTTTATATAATAAAATCAATTCATCTTTCACTAGTTGAAGCTAAAATAGCACCAAAGTTTCTCAGCTCATCAATAAAATATTTAATTATAGCAGATTTTGATTTATAAAACAAGTCACATACTTTGATATCAAGTAAACATATCTGATTTGCTTGTACATATTAAGTATTTCTATTATAAATGCAATATTAAGTCAAGTGCAGTTAGTTACATATCTTGTATTTTTTCATAAGGCAAACAATTCTTATTTTTTTTGTATTTGTCACACCATGTTCACAAAATTGAAAAAGGAGTTGTAAGATTCATACAATCAACATAATTGTATTTCACATTTTTTTTCAATATAATGTGGCTTGTCAAGAAAATTTTCATATCGTGTTTCATATAATTTTTTCATTACAAGAATGAAATTTACCTTTCCCAAATATTTCATATCAAAATGACTACTCAATATGTTTTTTATAGTTTCTTTTATAACACTCATTTTAGAGTCAAAAATCAAATCATATGCAAACAGTAACATGTGGTTTATTTCAAATAAATATATGCATTTTTAATCTTTCTAAAAAGAATTTAGCATTTCTCAGAAATGCAAAAAATACATTTTTCATGATGAATTTTTTTCTCATTTTATGAATCCCCACTATTTCTAAAATTTAAATATCATCTTTTTGTTCATAAAAAGGAGTATCACTTTATTAGGAACAATATGAGGTTAAAATTTTTTAACCTTTTTTTCACTTGAATTGATAAAGTAGAAAAAAAATACTTTAGCTGTCCATGTTTTCTCTTTCATCTCTAGAAGAAATTCAACAATGTTGAATGTTGAGATCTCCTATTTTGATATTCGCTCTTTTTCAAATTGAAACTTCTTAAAAATGTTGAGTATATACCATAGATTGTAATTATAATTACAGTTAAAAATAAAATGAACATAAAAATGACGCTTTACCTTTGGTGCCTCCCTATCTTCAAATCTTGGATTTGCTTCTGCTTTCTATAGACCAATAATATTAATTTTTGAGAAATTTCGTAAGTAGCATAAATTGTGCTCAGTTATACGAAAAATTGCAAACTTTTGCTAACTGAAAAATGTAACATTATTTTGATCTTAAAATGTAGCGAAATAATTGTATCTGGGTGCATAATAATAGTGAAACATATTGTATCAACATGCATGATAAATATTTACTTCTGTATACAATATCTCTATAAGAAATACATTGTATTTGCATGTATAACAATAGTGCAAATACATTTGTATTCACACGCTTAATAAGTGTATCCATATGTATACAAATATCTCTATCTAACAATATTGCACGGAGTGTATTTATGTGTATATCAGCTATAAAGCCTCAAATTATTATTATATTATATAGTTTTTTTAAAAAACCACCACTATTTTGAATAAATATAAATTTTAATTCGTTGTGTTACTTGCTTAGTTTATTACTCTCCATGTCTCAATTTATGTGATACTTTTATTTTTCCGAGAGTCAAATAATTTAAGTTTGACCCAAATTTGCTCATGGATTCTTTAATTTTTTTTAAAATGAAATTTATATATTTGTAAACTATGTAAAAAGTACTATAAGTCACAATAATTAATAATTCAAAATATTTAAAAAATCTATGAAAAATTTAGGATCAAAGATAAATTTGTTTGAATCTTAAAATCCGAAAAGTATCATATAAAATGGGACGGAGGGAGTAATACTCTAAGCCAAAGGGGCAATTGGCAACGTCTCTAGCTCCTACTGACTCCCATTGCCACCCATATTATATTGTTTGACTCTCAATAATTTCCAACTTTATTTATTGCATAACAGCATAAGTTTGATTGTTCAATAGCTTTTGCATCACCACTTACGAAATAAACCAAAACCACTCAATTTAATGATGTTGTACATTTTACATAAGCCTATTTGGCATTTGCTTTATGTGATTGTCATACTAGTCCAAATGGCCAATATAGATTGCATAATTTGACCAAAATTTCTACAAATTCAGACTAATTAAGACAAGCAACCCTATGTCATTTTCTTTTACTAGGTCAACTACAAGTATGTCTACTTTTTCCCTTTTTTTTATTAGAGTTTGAATTTTTGCACCCTAATACTAATATAAAATAGTTTTTATATTATCAGATGTCCTAAAGTATAATTATATTATTGTTAGTTGTATGAAATTATACAAGGCAGATTATAACCTATTATGTCATGTTATATTACATTGATATATAATATATTTTTTTATGGTATCAGTCCATACAAGTAATTAACATTTTTCTTTTCAACAATATTGTTCATCTTGTATTCCTAAGATACTTAGAACAAAATTTTTGAAGTACTTGATAAGAAACAACAGAGTTTAAAAAGCATTTTCAAAACTAGAAAATTAAAACTAGTAGAGAAAATATAATTAGAAACAGATTAGAAACAATATACGAAATATTTTTCTTAAAGAAGAAAATCGAGCCCACTGAATGCACAGTGTCCCCTTAAGGAAATTAATCCCCTCAAGTACCCGAGGTTAATGAAATATATCCTCCCAGGATAGAACGATCTTATTCACCGATGTATCGGTACCTAAACCCACGATGTCAGCGAACCACTCAACGGCAATAAAGTACACTTAGAATACTAGATTTAGTAGTAATAGAAGAAGTCCAGAAAAATTAGTTCTACTAAAATGAAAGGAAATCCCTCAATTTATAGAAAATAAAGGGTAGTGTGAAAAGGTTCTTATTGTGCTTTACCAGAATGGTCACAAACCTTTGGAAAAGTCACAATCTTTCGAAAAGGTCACAACCTTTCATAAAAGTCACAACTTTTCATAAAAGTCACAACTCTTCATAAAAGTCACAGCTCTTCATTTTCCATTCACACCTTTTAAAACCCAACAAACAGTCAATATAAGTTAACTCATTTCTATTTTTTCTTGACATTTGAGGAATTTTGTATTTGATAGATGTGAATTTACTAGTGCAAGTATGAATATGTATTTCAGGGAATATTAGTGAGGGTTCGGTTCTCATCTTGTAATCTCCTCTCCCATTTCCCTTTCTGCTACTCTCAATGTTTATTAAAATAATAAAAGAATACATGTATGTATTTTATCAAATGTGTATCGATGAAAAAGACTATTTTTTCTTCTATAAATACTTTCTTGCACTGATATTTACACCAAACTAAGCTAATTAACCTTACAAGCAGGGGCGAACCTAGGTAGACCCTAGGGGGTTCACCCGAACCCCCTCGTCAAAAAATTACGCTGTATATATAACGTCAAATTCTGATTTTATGCGTATATATATTAAAATGAACCCCCTGAAAATAAAGTATAGGCTTGGCTCAGTGGATAAGTGGATCAACAAATTCCCTTAGGTCACGGGTTTGAATCCCTTGGACAACATTTTTTTTTACCTCCTTTAAAATGCTTTCGAAAATGAAACTTTTGGGCTTAGACTTTCTTCTTCTTTTTCATTATTTTTTCCTTTTGTTCCATTTCTTCTTTTTAATTTGTTTTTGTATAAATTTATTAGACACATTCTTTTTATTTTTATGTTTTATTCTTTTTATATCTATTATTCATTTTGTTTCAACGTAACTCTTTTAAGAAATGATGAATTATATTTAACTAGAAATTGAGATAGAAATATAATTTATTTTAAAAAAAAGAAGGTAAATTAGATGTAATTGAATGAAGAAACTTAAATATCGTCAACATCCTTTCAAAAATATTAATTTATAGAATTCATGAAATTTCTTTTATATTCTTAATTCTATTTTAGAGAGATGAAAACTAAACATATTTGATTTATTAGTTATTTGTCTTTTCTACAAATTATGACTAACCTAGTAAATTGAACTATATGAACTAAAAAAATTGACGATGCTATTTATTTATTTTCAAATGTAACACCCCAGAAATTTTTTGAGCTAAGACTAGAACCATCCTTCGTTGTGAGTAGGATTTTACCGAGGAAATTAAATTTCTTGAGTGTTATGGTCACTAGATGTAGCACCTTGAGTTTCCAAAAGAAATAAATTGGAAATAGCAAAATCTGAAATTTTGCAAGTTAAGCTAAGTATGAGTTTTGGGTTGACTTCAAATGACCATAACTCCTATCTCAGGATGATTTAGGCGTGCTACCAGATACCGTAGGAAAGACCTTTGAATTATCTTTCCAACGCCACCGAGTTTGCCAAGTGTCGAGGTCGGATGAGTGAGATATGACCTTTTGAAGTTAGGCTCTCCAGTTAAGGAAAGTTAGCCGGAAATAGTGAGGGGTATTTTGGTCTTTTCCTTACCCAATCAGATTTAATTCGGTTTTAGTAATATTTTAGGGGTTTAATATGATTAGGTTCAGTTTTCTAATCCTAATATACGCCTAGGGTTTTAGTTGAGAGTTCAAGAAGAGAGAAGAGGAGAAAAGAGGAAAGGATCGAAGCGTTCGTCGAAATTTTTGAGAGTTGTTGCGGATTGTCGCCATGGGTTTGATCCCTAAGAGGTATGTAAGCTACCATAGTGTTGGGTTAGTTCAACCACACGCCAAACATATTATTTTCAGCGTAATTTCATTCTAAAAAAAGTTGAAAGATTTAAGTTCTTGATAGGTGTTCTTGAGGTTCATTATAAATCTTGTCTTGTTGGGGTTTTGATGATTTCTTGAGTTGAAAGTGATTGTTTGGAGTGTTATTTTGAGTGTATTAGTTTGTACTTAGGTTGGGTAATTGAATCTAAGGAAAACATGAGAAAAGAAATCGATTAAAAGCGATTTAGGGTCAGAAAACGAGAGGCGAAATCCGTTGAAACTTTGCCTAGGGAGAGGCTGGCACGGCGCGCCCCAGATCCGCCCATGAGGCTGGGGCAGCGCACCTGCAGTGCACCTATATGCAGTCTCTGAAGTTAGGGGTTGCGCCCCGCGCCCGGAACGCGCCAGGGTCACCTGGCCCCACTCTTTTTCCGTCGGTTATCCCGTTTGATCCCCTTTTAAGTGTACCTTCACTCCATTTAATTCTAATCACTCTAAACTACTTCCAAACACCTAGAAATCATTCATAACATGACCATAACCTTGAATTCATAATTCAACATTCAAGGTAAAGTTAAGAGTTATGTCTTGAGAGTTCTTCCGATCATTTAGAGAAAGTCTCTTTGAGTCCTTTTGAGGTGTCTTCTACAATTTCTAATAATTTGTTTCAAGACTCAAGTAAGTGAGCATGAGAGTTAGGAGAATGTATTCATGAGTCTACTTTGTCATCATGAGATCTTTCATATCATGAACCATAACTCTTGAATTCATAATTCACATTCAAGAGAGAGTTAAGAGTAGAGTTCAAGAAAGCATTTGAGTTCAATTGTGAATCCT
>JAJOOR010037251.1:0-11174 GCA_036250505.1 Solanum acaule | reverse complement strand
AAAAAAAAAAAAAATTCCCCCCCCCCCCCCCGCTGATGAAGACGGAAGAGAATATATATAGGGGGAAATTAGGGTAGATTTTGGGGGGAAGGAGATGAAAATCTCCATGATATTGAGGCCCATTTCGAATTCAAATTGAAATTTCCTTTCACCATTTAAGGAAGACAACTTTTCTTGCAAAAATTCGTCCCATTCCAGAAGAGGAAATTGGGTCAGATGCGTGCCTGCTTTTCTCTACTCCGGAGAGGGATGCGCAGGTTGCTTGTTGGACTCGGGTTGCGATTTCAGCTAGAGCTGGGGTCGATTTTTCTGGGCTGCGCTGATGTTGCTAGGTTTCTGCTCAAGTTTTGGGGAAGACGCTGGGGTTGGGTTTTTGTTGTTGTACGTTGTTGGTCATTTTTTGTATTGTTATATTGTATTGTTGGATTGTATTGTTGAATGGGTCTGCTTTGGTAGGCTATTGATGTATTGTTATTGGCCTGGGAATTGAAAGGAAATGGGAGTGGGCTGCTGGAAATGTGAGTAAAAAGGGCCCAAATTGATTTCTCAAAGGCTTAAAAGAAAAGTAAAAGAAAAAGGCTAAAATTGCAAATAAGGTATAGTCATATTGAGTTTAATTTGCAACTACGGCCGAAATCTAACTAAGATCGAATTATTAAAACTAATTAATGAGCTTCTTAATTTTAGCGAAATAAAATAATTGGTTCAAATATAAGATAATTAAACTAATTAACTAAAAAATTACTATAATTCAAACTAAACTAAGTTAATAAAATATTTAGTTAAAAAATGTAAAAATCTTTTGAGATGACTTTCAAATATTTATAAAATATACTAATTATATATATATATATATATATATATATAATATAAAACACATATATTTTAAAAATTATAAAAGTGACGAAACTATTTAAAATAATCTGCAAATTATTTTATTTTTCTTGAACTTGTATAACACTAATTATTTTAAATTGCTTGAAATTTAAGAAACTCGATAATTAATGTATATTGTGCAGGTCCAAAATTGGGTGTCAACAAGCTATATCTCTTGTGTTAAGTCTTCTACTGAGTAAGTAAGCCAGGCCAAGGGTTCGCTTGCGGTCAGTAATGGTTTTCGAGTGCCGACCACGTCAAGCTCGGGGTGTGACAAACTTGGTATCAGAGTTCAAGAGTCCTAGGGAGTCTATGAACCCGTGTCTGTAGAGTCCTAGTTATCGGTGTGAAGCGCACCACATCTATAACTAGGAGGCTGCAACACTTAGGAAAATTTCTCACTTCTTTCACACTCATTTCATGCGTTAGAGTTTGATCTCTAAAAAGTTTCCTTCTAATTTGTGCTTGCACGTGTTTTCAGATAATCATGCCTCCATGAAGAGCTGTCAGAGGTTGTCCTGCTAGGCGTAATGTTGAGGAGCAAGAGTTACCAAATGCACTTGAAGTGCAACCTCAAGGGGAAGTCACTAATGCTGAATTCAGAGAAGCAATTAAGATGTTGAGTCAAGCTGTGACTAACCAGGTTGGGCAGCAAAGAGGAGCTCGACAAGAAGGGGCTGACACTTCAAGGATTCGTGAGTTCTTGAGGATGAATCCTCCAAGTTTCACTGGTTCAAGCACTACTGAGGATCCAGAGAACTTTATTGAGGAGCTGAAGAAGGTATTTGATGTTATGCATGTGACAGATACTGAGCGAGTTGAACTAGGTGCATATCAATTGAATAATGTTTCTAGGACTTGGTTCGACCAGTGGAAATGAGGTAGAGTTGAGGATGCACCACCTGCGAGTTGGCCCTATTTTGAGGAAGCTTTCTTGTGGTGTTTCTTTCTCCGAGAATTGAAAGAGGTCAAGGTACGTGAGTTCCTCACACTTAAACAGGATTCTCTAAGTGTTCATGAGTATGGGTTGAAGTTCACCCAACTATCCCGTTATGCTCCGGAGATGGTTGCAGACATGAGGAGTAGAATAAGCTTATTTGTTGCTGGTCTGTCAAGCAAGGAAGGTAGGGCTGCGATGCTAATCGGGGACATGGACATATCAAGGTTGATGGTCTATGTGCAGCAGGTTGAGGAAGAGAAGCTAAGGGATAGGGAGGAATTCAGAAATAAGAAAGCTAAGATAGGGAATGAGTCTAGGCAATAGAAAGGTAATTTGAACTGTTTGTCCTTTCAGCAGAAGCAAAAGGGACCTGCTCCATCATCTGTTAGTGCCCTTGCACCCAGAAACAAATATGCGTATAATTGTCAGAATTCGCAGAACTTTAGAGCTAGACCTACACAGTCTCAAGGTAGTGTGGCGCAAGGAGGTAACTGGGTTCCTGCATGTGCTAAGTGTGGTAGGATCCACCCAGGTAAGTGTCGTGATGGCCATACAGGTTGTTTCAAGTGTGGGCAAGAGGGTCACTTCCTGAAAGAGTGCCCTAAGAACATGCAAGGTAATGGCAATCAGGGTAATAAAGCCCAATCTTCATTAGTTGCCCCACCAGACAGGGCTGCACCTAGAGGAGCTACTTCAGGTACTGGCGGAGGAACAAATCGTCTTTATGCAATCACCAGTCGTCAAGAGCAAGATAACTCTCCAGATGTTGTCACTGGTATGATCAAAGTCTTTGCTTTTGATGTTTATGCTTTGCTAGACCCAATAGCAAGTTTATCTTTTGTAACCCTTATGTTCCAAATAAGTTTGATGTTCTTCCTGAGAAACTTTGTGAACCCTTTTGTGTTTCTACACCTGTTGGGGAGTCTATCCTAGCTAAGCGAGTTTATCGTGATTGTGTCATTTCCATTATTCACAAAGACACCATGGTTGATTTAATTGAGTTAGACATGGTAGATATCGATGTCATTCTAGGCATAGATTGGCTTCATGCCTATTATGCCTCCATTGATTGTAGAACTTGAGTTGTTAAGTTTCAAATTCCTAATGAGATAGTCTTAGAGTGGAAGAGTAGTTCAGCAATGCCTAAGGGTCGTTTCATTTCGTACCTTAAGGCAAGAAAGTTAGTTACCAAGGGGTGAGTCTATCACTTAGTCCAAGTTAATGACTCTAGTGTTGAGATACCTTCTATTCAGTCAGTTACAGTAGTAAAAGAGTTTCCAGAAGTCTTTCCTGATGATCTACCCGGAGTCCCTCCTGAGAGAGAGATAGACTTCGGTATAGATATTTTTCCAGATATTCATCCTATCTCTATTCTGCCATATAGAATGGCACCAATAGAGTTGAAAGAGCTTAAAGATCAATTGAAAGATTTGATAGCTAAGGGTTTCATTCGACCAAGTGTCTCACCTTGGGGCACTCCGATCTTGTTTGTGAGAAAGAAAGATGGTTTCCTTAGGATGTGTATAGATTATCGTCAGTTGAACAAGGTTACCATCAAGAACAAGTATCCTTTTCCAAGAATTGATGATTTATTCGATCAACTTCAGGGTGCTTCTTGTTTTACTAAGAGAGATCTCAGATCTGGCTACCATCAGTTGAAAGTAAGGGAATGTGATATTCCCAAGACAGCATTCATGACTCGTTATGGTCATTATGAGTTTCTAGTCATGTCGTTCGGTTTAACTAATGCACTTGCGGCGTGCATGGACCTTATGAATAGAGTTTGCAAACCTTATTTAGATATGTTTGTTATCGTCTTTATTGATGATATACTAATCTATTCAAGGAATAAAGAAGATCATGCTAGCCATCTCAGAATAGTTCTTCAGACCTTGAAAGATAAGGAGTTATATGCTAAGTTCTCGAAATGTGTGTTTTGGCTTGAGTCTGTGACATTCTTGGGCCACATAGTTTTCGGTGATGGAATTAGAGTTGATACTCAGAAGATAGAGGCGGTGCAGATTTGGCCTAGACACACATCTCCAACTGATATTAGGAGTTTCTTGGGTTTGGATGGATATTATAGAAGGTTCGTAGGGGGTTCTCTTCTATCTCATCCCCTTTGACCAAGTTGACTCAAAAGACTGTTAAGTTTCAATGGTCTGAAGCTTGTGAGAAAAGCTTTCAGGAATTGAAAAAGAGGTTGACTACTACCCCAGTTTTGACCTTACTGGAAGGTACTCAAGGTTTTGTGGTGTATTGTGATGCATCTAGAGTTGGTTTGGATTGTGTGTTAATCCAAAATGGCAAAGTCATAGATTATGCCTCCAGACAGTTGAAAGTTCATGAGAAGAACTACCCAACCTATGACTTAGAATTGGATGCTGTAGTATTTGCTTTGAAGATATGACATTATTATTTATATGGCGTCCATGTTGATGTATTCACTGATCACAAGAGTCTTCAATATGTGTTCACTCAGAAAGAACTTAATCTCAGACAAAGGAGGTGGTTAGAATTACTCAAGGATTATGACATGAGTATTCTTTACCACCCAGGTAAGGCTAATGTTGTTGCTGATGCTTTGAAAGGTTGTCTATGGGTAGTACTGCCCATGTTGAGGAAGAAAAGAGAGAGTTGGCGAAAGATGTGCATAGACTTGCATGCTTAGGAGTCCGGCTAATGGATTCCACAAAAGTAGGAGTAGTGGTGGTGAATGGGGCTGAATCTTCATTGGTGTCAGAAGTGAAAGAGAAACAAGACCAAGACCCTATATTACTTAAATTGAAGGCAAATGTTCATAAGAAAAAAGTATTAGCTTTTGAACAAGGGGGAGATGGTGTGTTGAGATATCAAGGTAAATTGTGTGTACCAATAGTGGATGGACTTCAAGAGAGAATCATGGAGGAAGCTCATAGCTCCAGATATTCCATTCATCCGGGTTTCACAAATATGTATTGCGATTTGAGGGAAGTCTATTGGTGGAGTGGCATGAAGAAGGGCAGAATGGAAGTGGGAGATGATTAATATGGACTTCATCATAGGTTTACCAAGGTCTCGCAGGCAACATAATTCTATTTGGGTGATTGTCGATAGAACGACAAAATCAGCCCACTTTTTGCCGATAAAGACTACCCACTCAGCAAAAGATTAGGCTAAGCTTTATATTCAAGAGGTGGTAAGACTTCATGGGGTTTCGGTCTCCATTATTTCAGATAAGGGTGCACAATTTACTGCACACTTTCTGGAAATTTTTAGAGAAGGGTTTGGGTTCAAAGGTGAACTTGAGTACTGCTTTTCATCCTCAGACTGATGGGCAAGCAAAGCGCACTATTCAGACCTTAGAGGAAATGTTGAGGGCCTGTGTGATTGATTTCAAAGGTAATTGGGATGATCACGTACCCCTTATCGAATTTGCATACAATAATAGTTATCACTCTAGCATCCAAATGGCTCCGTATGAAACTCTTTATGGGAGAAGATGCAGATCTCTTATTGGATGGTTTGAAGTTGGTGAAGCAGGGTTGATAGGACCAGATTTAGTGCATCAAGCGATGGAGAAGGTGAAAGTGATTCAAGAGAGATTGAAGACGACACAGAGTGGTCAGAAATCCTACATTGATGTTAGGAGAAGAGAGTTGGAGTTTGAAGTAGATGAGTGGGTGTATCTAAAAGTTTCACCATGAAGGGTGTTACGAGGTTTGGTAAGAAGGGGAAGCTTAGTCCCCGGTATATCGGACCTTACCGAATATCCAAGAGGATTGACAAAGTAGCTTATGAGTTGGAGCTACCACAAGAGTTAGCCGCGGTTCATTCGGTGTTTCACATCTCTATGTTGAAGAAGTGCATGGGCGACCCTTCATTGATCATACCAACTGAAGATATTGGGATCAAGGACAACTTATCTTATGAGGAGATTCATGTTCAGATCTTAGACCGCTAAGTTCGTAAGTTGAGGACTAAGGAAGTAGCATCAGTCAAAGTCCTTTGGAGGAACCAATTTGTTGAGGAAGCTACTTGAGAAGCTGAAGAGAATATGAAGAAGAGATATCCACATCTCTTTGAGTCCGGAGAAAATGCAGACCAAGGTACTAATTCTCTTCTTAGTACTCTTTAAATTATGAGTGAGCATGTTGTTTGTTTGCATTTGTTTGTTGAGTGTTTGAACGTGATGTTACCATCCTTAACCCAGTAGGAGTAATCTCATTCGAGGACGAATGTTCCCAAGGGGGAGATTTTGTAACATCTCGCAATTTGAAATAACTAGGAAGAAGCTAATATTTGGAAATAGTCATTTTTGGAAAGAATGAAAATCTGGAAATTTGTTTAAGTTAGGAAAAGTTGAGTTTTGGTCAACTTCAAATGGCCATAAATCCTAGCTCAGGATGATTTAAGTGTACTTCCAAATATGGTTGGAAAGCTCTTGGAATGATCTTTCCAACGCCGTCGAGTTTGCGCGATTCCGAGTTTGTATGAGTAAGTTATGCCCTCTGGAAATTGGGCTGTTGGATTAAGAAAAGTCTAATCCGGATTTTAGAAGGGTAATTTAGTCTTTTCCTTACCTAGTTATTCTAATTCGTTTTTAGGAGATTAATTGGGGTTAAACCAGATTTTGATCAGTTTAGAAAAGTTAGAGTTCACGCTAGGGCTTGACGAAAAGAGAAAGAGGAGAAAGGAGAAGAGGAAGCAAGATTCGTCGACTTCGATGTTTTATTCTGTTTGGAGACTAAAAAAGACTTTTTTAGTCTCGTACTCCATGTGAAATTTGATTTTGACTGATTTTTGTAGACTAAAAACTTTTGTAGTTTCGTACTATGGATAAATTAGACTGTGCAATTGGTTTGAAGAATATGAAAACTTCACCTTATAAGTCAGTGCTGTACTTTTGGTTTTCTATTAACTTCATTGTTAAATAGAAATAAATTGTACAATTTTTTTTGTCTTTATTGTTATTATTCTAGATATTAAGTGGTATGTCTAATTGTGATAGAAAAAAAGGCCACCAACCTAAAGTTTGTGATTTTTTGCTTGCAATAGGTGCCTCTAGGAATGAACTTTGACATTGTGTAAAGATTTTCAAAGGGAATTGAAGCACTATAATTCTTTTGTAGAATAATATTTCTAAAAGAGGTTTCATATTGCCAATGACATTTTGATAGTATGAGAAAAAATATGTCGACAAACTATTTCAAATACTCGAAAAATATTTTGTGGTGGTTATAAAAAGTATCTCATACTCGAAAAATAGTTTTATTTTAATAGACATATCTTTTCTCAAAAATTCATGTACTTATAAACACATATAAAAAATTGAGAAAATACTGAATTCCTATTTCGAGACCCCTGAACGCTAAAAACAGTGGTGTGGATCCTACAGAAGATATATGCATGGTTAACTAGATCATTAAGGATGGTCCCAGAAAAATTAGGTTAAAAAGATAGTTGGTTAGTCACATTCCCAAA
Organism: Solanum acaule; assembly: GCA_036250505.1. Classification (NCBI taxonomy): domain Eukaryota; kingdom Viridiplantae; phylum Streptophyta; class Magnoliopsida; order Solanales; family Solanaceae; genus Solanum; species Solanum acaule. Next base: position 3,895 of record JAJOOR010037251.1, on the reverse strand, counting down.
TATACATGGACTAATACATATTAAAATATTTGAGAAATGTTCGAATTTATATTTTGACATCATAAATGCTATAAAAAGTCATGTGTATCCTTTAGATGATATTTATATGGTTCACTAAATCATTATGGGTGTTCCTAAAAATCTTTGGGCCAAACAGATTCTGCCAGTCATAATTGGGAATCTTTGGTGACCCCTAAACTCTAAAAAGTTAGTGTGGATCTTGTAGAGGCTATAGGTATGGCTCACTTGGCCCATACAAATGGTCCTAAAAAAATTGAGGCCAAACAAAGTTGGTTAGTATTTAAAAAAATTTACGAATTAATACACATAAAAAACTGCAAAAATCCTTAATTCCTATTACGTGACCCATAAATGCCTAAAAGGTGGTGTGAATCTTGTATAATTATGGGTATGGTTCTCTAGGTTATTACGAATGCTACAAAAATAATATGGGCTAAATAAATCAGGTTAGTAATGTTCCCACAACGTCATGAACTAATTCACACGAGAAACTAATAACATTCCTTATTTCGTGACTCTTAATTGCTAAAAACTTTGTGGATAATCTTTAGGCTATAGGTATGATTCACAAAGTCATTTTGTGACCCCAAAATGATAAAAAGAGTGACATGATCATGTAGAGGCTATGAGTATGATTTACTAGTTAAGTATGGATGATCATAAATTTAGGAAAATAAAGCAAGTTAGTCATAAGTCCAAAAATTTATACTAATACACACGAAAAATTGAGAAAATTATGAATTCATATTTAGTGACCCCTAAAATCTAAAATAAAAGAAAATAGATCATGTAAAGACTATAATTATGGTTCACTAGATCATTATGGATGACCCCAAAAAAAATTAGGCCAAATAGATCTAGTTAGTCATATTACCAAAAATACATGCATTTAATAAACAAAAAAAAATGAGAAAATTTTGAATTCTTGTTCGTGACTCTTAAATTCCAAGAAAAAGTGATGAAAATCCTTTATAGGCTATAGGTATGGTTTACGAGGACATTAGAGATTGTCCAAAAAAATTTGGCCAAATAGAGTTGGTTAATATTATTCTCAAAAATTCATGTAATAATAAACACATATAAAAGGTTGAGAAAATACTAGATTTCTATTTTGAGACTCCTAAACACTAAACACAGTGGCATGGATCCGATAGAGGATATAGGTCTGGTTAACTAGATCATTAAGGATGGTCCCAGACAAATTAGGCAAAAGACAGTTGGTTAGTTGCATTCTCAAATATACATGAACTAATACACATGAATTTTTTTTGACAAATATTAAATTTATATTTCAATACAATTAATCATACAAAAAGTCATATGGATCCTTGTGTACGAACGAGATATCCAGCAACAAGATAGGATATGTATATGGTTCACTAAATCATTATGGGTGGTCCTAAAAATCTTTGGGCCAAACAGATTAAGCCGATCATATTCCCGAATCTTTTGTGACCCCTATACTTTAAAAAATTACTGTGCATCTTGTACAGGCTATAGGTATGGCTCACTTGGCCCATACAAATGGTCCTAAAAAATTGAGGCCAAACAGAGTTGGTTAGTCATATTTTTAAAAATAAAATCATGAATTAATATACATAAAAAACTACAAAATCCTTAATTCCTATTGCGTGACCCAAAAATGCCCAAAAGGTGGCATGAATCTTGTATGATTATTGGTATGGTTCACTAGGTTATTATGGATGCTCCAAAAATAATATGGGCTAAATAAATCAGGCCAGTAATGTTCCCAAAACTCATAGACTAATTCACACGAGAAACTGAGAAAATTTCTTATTTCGTGACTCTTAGATGCTAAAAACTTTATGTGGATAATCTTTAGGCAAATTGTATGATTCCCAAAGTCATTACATATGGTCCTAAAATTTTTTGAGCCAAACACATTCAATTAGTTACATTCCTAAAAATTCATGAACAAATACACACAAAAAAAATATAAAATCTTGTGTAGGTTTACCACAATTACAATAAATTAGAGTTGAAAATAAGATAAAATAAATTTTAAAAATATATTCAAGCTGAGGTGCGGATATCTCGCTCTCTTAAAGGAGATTCAAGCCCACATTGGTATAATCTACACCGATCCAGCAGTGTTTCTCTTGACTTATCCCCTCCAAGATACAACAGCCCAACGACAAAGTAAAAACTCAAATAACTCTGAATTAGTTGAAAAGTTCAAAGCTCCACAAAAAAAGAACACACTCCTTCAACATATAATTACTCTCCTTTGTATAGTGAATTAGTTGAAGACTTAGAATATTTTCTTTGTCTCAACTCTTTCTTTCACTACACTAATCTCAATAAAAACACAATATAATACTTTTCATCTTTCTTCATTCTATATTTCTTGCATATTTCTTTATACTCAAAACAAAGTAAGACCATCACTATTTATAAAGACTGAGAAAATTCAGAAATATGATTCCATCACCTCTAAATTAAAAAAAAAGGAACATGGATCTTATAGAGATTATGAATATGGTTCACTAGGTCAATATGAATGGTCCAAAAATAATTAGATAAAAAAGAGTCGATCAGTCACATTTTAAAAATTCATGTACTAAACACACACGATAAATTGAGCAAATCCTAAATTCATGTTCAGTAATCAGTAAATGCTAAAACAATTGGTGTGAACTAGGGGTGTCAAATGGGAGGGTTGGGTTGAAATTGGAGATATTAAAATGAGTTGAGATAGAAATTAGGTTGGGTCTTGACCCGCCCAAGTTTACTTTGGGTTCAAATAGGTTGGGTTCAAATGGGCTAAAAAACGGGTTGAGCCTTGACCCACCCAATTTGACCCAGTTAATCTCAATAATTTTAACATAGTAATATTAACTTTTATAATCACAATTCGAATTTCCGCTCAAGATTTTTTTTAAAAAAGTAACAAATGGATAGATAAATCCTAAAGATGTTAAATAGATAAGAATTCATACCTTTAATATAGGAACATATCTTAATAAAGAGTTTTAAAACGGGTTGAAATTGGAGATTGAATTGATCTCAATTGAGGATTCTCTTAAAATGGGTTAGGCTTGAATGAGTTGAGATTGAACTGAATTCAAATTATCTTGAGCCCAACCCTTAAAATTCTGGGCGGGCTGGATAGGTTACCTATGTTTGGGTTCATTTTTGACACCCCTAGTGTGAACCATGGAGAGGCTATATGTAAGGTTTACCAAGTCATTAGGTATGATCCTAAAAAATTTGAGGCCAAAAAGAGTTGGCCAGTCATATTTCCAAAAATACATGGGCTTATACATATGAAAAAATAACAAAATCCTGAATTCCTGCTTTATCACCCCTAAATGCTATAAAGATATTATGAATCCTCTAGATGCTACAGATATGGTTTACAATAGTCATTAAGTATGATCCTACAAAATTTGAGGCCAAACAGAGCTGATCAGTCATATTTCACAAAATACATTGGCTTATACATATGGAAAAATGATAAAATCCTGAATTCCTGTTTTATCACCCCTAAATGCTATAAAAAAAATATTACGGATCCTCTAGATGCTAAGGATATGGCTTACAATATCACTACGGATGGTCCAAAAACAAATTGGGCCTACTGGAACCGGTTATTAATAGGGAAAATTGTATATAATAGCAAACTATTAATTCAAATTAAATGCTATAAATATAGTTTGATTTAATTGTACCCCATAGCAAACTATTGCTATTCTCTCCTGGTGAATCTCGCTCGCCACTCTCATTCTCTCCCTCGCCTCTCTCATTTTTTATACAAACGCAAGTGTATAAAGTGTGTTTGTGTTTGTATAAAGCGAGAGAAAATTGTATATATACATATATTTTCGTTCCCCTCTCTCCCCTCTCCCAGATC
>JAJOOR010037250.1:0-13162 GCA_036250505.1 Solanum acaule | reverse complement strand
GTTTTTTCTATTATTGTATGTTTATTTCCTAACAAAATAAGTAACCTTAGAGAATAACATTTTGTAGATTGTTGTATTAGTGCCTTCAACCTTGTAATATTTTAATATTTGTGTAATCTTACTTGCTTTAACAAAGAAGAAATATAACTAATTCATGCATCAAACTTGAATAAATAACAAGGTAGGGTAAAAATAAACCACATGATTTTACTCTTTTTGGATGAGAGCTTAAATATATTTACATTGTTTTTTAATTGATGAGTATGACCTCACTAATAAGGCCAAAGGTTCATATAAATTTATGTTTTAGATGAATTAAATTTTGAATTTTCTTCTTGTATCAAGGTGTACAAAGATATGTATATATTAATATTTGTTTATCTAACGTATAACGTTTTTATGATTTCATAGATTCAGCTTAATGATGATGAAGATCGAGCTTACTTCACCTTGAAAAAACATATAGGATGGCACCAACTCAAATCACCAAATAAATACATAGCACTTCTTTTTAGTATTTATCTTATATGACACTATTTTAGATTTTAAATTGTAATGTTAAAGTTGCTATACATGAGATTTATTACTGAATTTGACATGAGTTTTAACTTGTAAACTTTTTATTATTGATTTGTATAATGAAATTTGATTTACATTAAATATTTAGAAAGTATGTATATGTGTCTTAACGAAGACTTGATGTAATTTTTTTTCATAGAAATATAACAATTGTGGCCGTCACAAACATCCACAAATTAGATTTCGTGAATAGTGATATCATATTGTGGCATTTTAAAACCCATCCAGACATATTTTTTTTAAAATATTAAAATAGTATAATGGAGGTTGTAAACCGTCACAAATTGACATAGCAAACCTCCACAAATTAAAAAGTAATTTTGTGGGGATCGTCATGGAGGTTTCTTAAAATCGCCATAAATATACTCGTGGTAGAGGTAATTGTAGCGTTTTTAAAAATCGTCTCAATTCTTATTGTGAAGGTCAAAAACTGCCTCAAATTGACAAAATAACCCCCATATATTAAGCATTTTTTTTTATAGTGGATCTCTTTGCTTGCTTGAGAAAGAGGTATAGGGTAGAATGAATGATTGATAGTTGTATTTATTTGCATCTTCACAACTCAGCTTGAGAAAGTGGGTTAATTAAGGAGCTAGGATGTTTGGTATTGTTAAGCTTGTTGAGGTTCGAGAGAACTCACTCTAAACATGATAGTTGATCGAGAGATGGCTATTATATTCAAAACTTATCCTACCCATTGAGATTCAACAACTTAAATCAATTAGTAATTACCCATTAAGCGAAATTAGCATTCGGTTGATCACATTCTTAAGGTCCTCTCTCTAAACGTTCAAATCCCGTGTTAATTGTTGTTGTTAGAACTTGGTTAATAAATTCCCCCTCTTGATAATGATAATTGAAACTTCGTGATTTAATTTATGTTGCGTACCCTGTTACTTCTACAAAAGATTAGAACACGTCCTCACTTCATAATTGAATTCTTTACCATATCACTCCCAATGGGATCGACCCCAACTCATCGTTGGGTTTATACTTGTTAGCGACCGCCTACACTTTGAATCGGAAGAAGTGTCATTGAATGTCATCACCCAAAGGAGAAAAAAAGGAAAACCTGTCATTTTTGCTGCTTCCAACTTCGCTTCTCCCATTTCCTCTTCTTGTGTGTTCCTTTTGTTCATTTCTTTTGTTCTCTTCTTATCTTTCCTTCTTGGTGTTGTTTCCCACCATTATTGTTGTTGGTTGTGGTTGCTTCTTTTTCTTCTTCCTTTTCCTGTTCCTTTTCCTTCTCTTTCTCCTCTCCCTCTCCATCTCCTTCTCCTTCTCCTTCTCCTTCTACTTCTACTTCTACTTCTTCTTCTTCTATTTTTGGTGGTTCATGTAGCTACTCATTAAACTAGATTTTGTTCTATATCACTTGGCATTACTTCATAAAGTGAATTGATAAGTAAAAATAATATTTCTTTGATTGAACTATTCATCTGGATATACCTATATATTTTTCAATAATTTACATTTGCATTTTCAAAAGATGTTGCAACTTAATCAACAAATGAGTATATCTGTTGCAACAGATATTTATTTTTTACAATAGATGACTTATGTCGAATAAGTCATTTGTTGCAATAGATGACTTAACTGATGCAACAGAATAGTCATATATTGCAATAGATGACTCATTTGTTGCAACATAATAGTCATATGTTGCACTAGATGACTTATTTATTGCAATAGAATAGTGATGTGTTTTGACTTATCTATTGCAACATAATAGTTATATGTTACAACAGATGAGTTATATAATGTAATAGAAGAGCCATATGTTGCAAAAAATAACTTATTTGTTGCAATAGATAAGGCATATGTTGTGTAACATATAAAGAATTTGTTATCAAATGCAGAACTTGTATATTATACTATCATTATTAAATGTTTTTAAAATAAATTTCTTTAGATATCATTAATAGAGGAATTAATGATAATAATAGTTGATTGTTATGGTGAATGGATTGAGAAGAACAATCGATTTATTTAGCATTGGAGGGATAGTAACTATAAACCGTCAATAATAATGACTGTCAAAAGAGATGCACACTTCTGTGGGACAATTTCCAATAGAATTGATAGTTGTTGCAATATAAATGTAACCTTATATGTAAATATTTATTGTAATTCAATAGAATTGTGATATAAGACAATAATTAATCATTATATACAATGTTATAACATTGCTTATTACTAAATTAAGGTCAATATAATAATTTTCATCAAATTGGTCAATTCATTGATCCATTAAAGATAACATCATTAGTTGATCATTCAATCACTATGTAATTCAACATGATTGTTTACATAAAACAACAACTAATTATTATATATAGTGTTATAAAATTGTTTATTACTAAATTAAGATTAAATGTAACAATTTTCATCAAATTAGTAAATTCATCAATCCATCAAATTGACATATGTTACAACAGATGTCACTTCTGTTGGAAATTACCGCACAAAAATTGACATTTTTCAACAAAATTACAATATGTTGCAACATATGGCAATTCTGTTGGAACATATGCACACATTTTGTGGTACTTTCCAATAGAACGTATATATGTTGCAACACAAGTGTAACCTTACATATCGATTTTCATTGTAATTCAATATGATTGTGGTATAAGATAATAATTAATCAATATATGTAGTGTTATCACATTAATGTTTATTACTAAATTAAGGTGAAATATAATAATTTTCAACAAAATTGGTTAATTCATCAATCCATTCAGAATAATACCATTAGTTGATCACCTAATCACTATGTAATTCAATATGATTATAATATAAGACAATAATTAATCATTATATATATATATAAATATATATATATTATAACATTATTTATTGCAAAAATAAGGTTAAATGTAACATTCTTTTTATCAAATTAGTCAGTTCATCAAACCATCACATTGATAGATGACTTGTTTGACCAACTTCAAGGGGTGAGTTACTTTTCCAAGATTGACCTCCGATCAGGTTATCACCAATTGAGGGTGAAGGAAAATGATATTCCGAATACGGCTTTTAGAACCCGGTATGTGTCATTATGAGTTCTTGATGATGTCATTTGGTTTGACTAATGCTCCAGCCGCTTTCATGGATTTGATGAATAGGGTGTTTAGACAATATTTTGACATGTTTTTAATTGTGTTCATTGATGATATATTGATTTATTCGAGAAGTGAGGATGATCATATCAATCATTTGAGGATTGTGTTGCTTATTCTTAAAGACCAACAACTCTTTGCAAACTTTAGCAAATGTGAGTTTTGGCTAAGGTCCGTGGGTTTTCTAGGTCACATTGTTTCAAGTAAGGGTATTGAGGTAGATCCCAAGAAGACAGATGCGGTCAAGAGTTGGCCTAGACCTCTATCCCCTTCAGATATTAGAAGTTTCTTGGGTTTAGCTAGTTATTACAGAATGTTTGTTGAGGGGTTTTCTTACATTGCCTCTCAATTGACAGCATTAACTCAAAAGAAGGCCAAGTTCTTATGGTCTGAAACATGTGAAAAGAGTTTTCAGGAATTGACAGATAGACTTAACTCTGCTCCGGTGTAGATTTTACCGAAAGTGACTAATGGTTTTGTTGTATATTGTGATGCCTCGAGAATTGGGTTAGGATGTGTACTTATGCAAAATGGGAAAGTCATTGCCTATGCTTCAAGGCAAGTTAAGATCCATGAGAAGAATTATCCTACCCATGATCTTGAACTAGCGGCGATTGTTTCTGCTTTAAAGATTTGGAGGCATTATATGTACGGTGTGTATGTAGATGTGTTTACCGACCATAAGAGTTTACAATATGTGTTTAGTCAGAAAGATCTAAATCTTGACCAAAGAAGTTGGCTTGAGTTACTTAAGAATTATGATATGAGTGTTCTCTATCACCCCAGTAAGGCAAATATGGTGTTGGATACTCTTAGCCGATTATCAATGGGTAGTGTTGCACATATAGAGGATGGTAAAAGAGAATTGGTAGGAGATGTACATAGATTAGCCCAAATGGGTGTTTGGTTAATTAATGGACTCCACCAAGGGTGGTGTTATGGTTCAAAATCCTCTTTTGTGACGGATGTGAAAGCCAAGAAATGTCTTGATCTGACCTTAGTAGAATTGAAAGAAGCGGTGCTTAGAAAGTCCGTTGAGTCTTTCTCCCAAGGGGAAGGTAGTGTGCTTAGATATCAAGGTCGTTTGTGTGTTCCTAATGTAGATGATTTGAGGGAACAGATCTTGTCAGAAGCCCACAGTTCTTGATATTCAATTCACCCGAGAGCCACCAAGATGTATTGTGACTTGCGGGAGATCTATTGGTGGAATGGGATGAATAAGGATATTGCGGGATATGTGGCTAAGTGTCCTAATTGCCAATAAGTGAAAGTTGAGCATAAAAAATCGGGATGTTTGTCCCAAGATATAAGCATTCCTTCTTGGAATTTGAAAGATTTAAATATGGACTTTATAGATTTTTTGCCTCGCACCCTGCGATAATACGATTCGATTTGGGTTATAGTAGACCGAATAACGAAATCGGCTCATTTTATTCCCGTTAAAGTTTCTTATTCGGCTGAAGATTATGCTAAGTTGTATTTTAGGGAAATAGTAAGGTTCCATGCAGTGCCCTTGTCCATTATCTCTGATCGAGATACCCAATTCACTTCTCAGTTTTGGAAATCTTTTCAAAAGAGTCTTGGTACTAGTGTTAAGCTTAGCACGGCTTTTCATCCACAAACCAATGGGAAAGCGGAGCGTACTATCCAAACTTTGGAAGATATGTTGAGAGCTTGTGTGATTGACTTCAAGGGTAATTGGGATGATGATTTGCCATTGATTGAGTTTACCGATAATAACTATCACTCCAACATTGGTATGGCTCCATTTGAGGCTCTTTATGGAAGGAGGTGTAGATCTCATATAGGTTGGTTTGAGGTGGGTGAAGTTGCTTTGATAGGACATGAGTTAGTTCATGAGGCTATGGATAAATTTTAACTTATTAGAGAAAGGTTGAGAATAGCCCAAAGTCGACAAAATTCATATGCCGATGTTAGAAGAAGAGATCTTGAGTTTGATGTTCATGATTGGGTTTACTTGAAAATCTTGCCCATGAAGGGTGTAATGAGATTTTGGAAGAAAGGAAAGCTTAGTTCCCGTTATGTAGGCACATATCACATTTTGAGACATATTGGTAAGGTTGCTTATGAACTTGAATTGCCAAATGTGTTGGCATCGGAGAATTCGATTTTTCATGTCTCTATGTTAAAGAAATGTGTTGGAGATCCGACATCTATAGTTCCCTAAGAAGGTTTGAGAGTTAAGGAGAATCTTTTTGTAACACACCCATATCCTAGACGAACTAGGATGCAGATTTAAGAGGTTGCAGGTGCCACCGACGAGCACCACCCACGGACCGTAGGGTGACCCACAGTCCATCCTGGTGGTTCGTGAATGGCCACCTGCAGCCCCTCCAAGAAAAGGGCCAGAAAATCCGGCTAAGGGTCAGCCCACGCCAGGACCTACGGACCGTAGGTCAGGCCACGGTCCGTGGTTCTGGGCCATGGGTCAGACCCTCAACTTTCATCTCCAGTCGCTATCGACAGCCGACCAGAATGGACCGTTGCACCATTCACGGTCCGTCGGTGACATCGACAGCTTTTAAGTTAGGGTTTGTTTGGTTTTTTCCCTATATGTTGGACCCCTATATCACTTCATTTAATCCCTAAACTGCGTAGTTTTGGTAAGTTTTAGCCTAGTAACTTAATTAGAATTTACCCATGTCAACTCATTCTCCAAAATTCATCCAAGTTGAATGAAAAGGAGCAAAAAGAGTCGACCAAACCTCTCCAAGAACGCAACAAGGTTTTTTCAGTTCCAGCCCCGAAATCGAAATATTTCTTTGTGAAATTCGTCACCGGGTATGTGGGATTTCACTAGTTGGTTCCTTTCACCCGTTAGGTCCCTAGATTTTAGTCAGAATCTTGATTCCCTTGGTATTATCTAGACCTAGGGTTTCTTGAATGTTAGAAATTATTGGGTTTCAGTTGTTAGAATGATCCAAATCAGATTATCATGTTGTTGATTAAGTTCTTGCATGAAATTCAGAATGCTAGTTGTGTGGATTTGTTTAGTTCATGAATTACACATGCTAGGTCAATTTATTCAGTTATACATGCTCCAATTATTAGTGTTTCATTATTAGTACATTAGTGTTGCATTTTCAGTTAGCATGTCGGTATTTTGAGCTATCTAGTATTACAAAAATTCAGTTATAATGTGTTATTTATCTAATTAGTTGGGAGTAGACTTAATACTGAGATGGACTAGGGTCAGTCACCCTCATAGTCCCAGAACTACATGCCCCCATAAGTTTATAAGTCCCCTTTTTGGGGATTACATTTTAGTGATCACACCATTCATGCCTCTATACCTCTGGCAGGGTATATTGGGTCCTTTCGATGGGGCATATACATCGGACTCCACATTTAGCTTACGTGGTTTTATGTCAGTTATTAGTAGCTCCCACAGTCAGATTCTATTGCATTGACCAGGTTATCAGTTACAGTTCAATATTCAGTTTCAGCATGCTATAAACTTGGTCATTGCATTTAATTAGTTCATGTTCAGTATTTCCAGTATAGTATCATGTTTATCTTAACATCATTGCTCAGTTATATGCTTGTTCAGTTATGTATATTGTTGAGCTTTATTCTATCCTGCATGCTCAGTACATTTCAAGTAGTGACGCATACTCTGCGCTACATCTTCTCGTGATGTAGGTTCAGGTCCTCAGCAGTCAGATCACGGACAGATTGGTTCCCGATCTCCAGTTCAGCAACATCAGTGGTGAGTCCTCATTCTTTGAGGACGATTGACATGTTATATTTCTACTTTCAGTCTTTTAGTTTCAATTTTGCTAGAGTTATCTGGGGACATATCTCAACATTTCTAGTCAGTTAGAGGCTTTCATTCAAACATAGTTAGATTCAGTTTTAGCTTTGGAGTTTGATAATTCAGTTGTCATTAAACTCACAATTTATTTATTCAGACTTAGTAATGGGTATTCCCCATCATTTCAGTTTATCTCATGATTTAAGCTTCCGCACAGTATGTCAATTATGTTGAAAATCTTTAAGTATGCTTATGATATGCTAGATCAGGGTTAGCTTGGGGTCACTCATGATCCTAGGTCCCATGTTTACATCCTGGGGGTAGCTTCGGGTTGTGACAAACTTGGTATCAGAGCATTAGGTTCAAGAGTCCGAGGATTTCTGAAAGCCACACTAAGTAGAGTCCTTTTCATGGGTGTGAAGTGCACCACATCTAATGAGAGGGAGGCAATGAAGTGTTTTTAGGAAAAACTACACTTTATTGATACTCTTATCGTGTGTGAGGTATGATCCAACTTCTCGTTCTAATTTGTCTTTATCCATTTCAGATCATGCCTCCTCGTAGAATGCAAATGCCCAAAATGCTAACGCAGCTCCTCCAGCCCCAGATCAGGAAGTTTTGAAATGTTATTCAACTGTTGGCTCAGAGTGTGACTAAGTAGAACAACCAATAGGTTCCAGCTCCTCCAAATGCTAGTGGTGGATCAGTGGCAGCTAGGGTTCATGATTTTGGTAGGATGAACCCGCCTGAGTTTTTAGGGTCGCAAGTTGGTGAGGATCCCCAAAACTTCATAGATGAGGTCAAGGAGATCTTTGGAGTGATGCAAGTGACTAGTAATGATAGGGTAGAGTTGGCATCTTACAATCTTAAGGATGTAGCTCGCATCTAGTTTACTCAGTGGAAAGAAAATAGGGGTAGGGATGCGGCTCCTATCACTTGGGAGTGTTTCAGTGAGACTTTTCTAGACAGGTTCTTCCCAAGAGAGTTGAGGGAAGAAAAACCTCAGGAGTTCATGAATTTGAGGCAAGGTAGCATGTCAGTCCAAGAGTACGGACTCAAGTTCACCCAAATCTCCAGGTATGCTCCTCACATGGTTGCTAATCCAAGGGCACAAATGAATAAATTTTTGTATAGAGTGTCAGACTTAGTGAAAATATAGTGCAGAAATGCTATGTTGCTGGAAAATATGAACATTTCTAGGCGTATGACCCATGCTCAGTAGGTTGAGGAAGATAAGCTTAGGGAAAGGGCTAAGGATAATAAGAAGGCTAGGACAGGCAACTATGAGTATTCTCAACAAAAATCGAGTGGTGGAAATTGCTCGTAGTTCCAGCAGAAATCTTCGGCTCCAGCACCTTCATCAGCTAGTGTTCCATCCTCCAAGTTCCGATAGGATCAGAAAGGTAGGGCATTAGGCTCTAAGTTTCAGGGAAGTGTTTCAGGTACCAGAACCTACCTAACTTTCCCAAAGTGTTGTAAGAACCATCTAGGCGAGTGTCTTGCAGGGAAGGAAGGATATTTTGGGTATGGTCAGACTGGTCACAGGTTGCGAAATCGTCCTTCTTCTAAAAGGGTCAAGGAGGTAATAGTGGTAGATCTCAGTTCACAACTTCAGCAGCACCAGCAGGTCACCCGACTCAGCAGGGTAACTCATCTGGTACAGATAGCGATCAACGCAAAAATAGGTTGTATGCTCTGCATGCTCGTCAGGATTAGGAATATTCTCCTGATGTGGTCACTGGTACGTTACAAGTCTTTAACTTAGATGTTTATGCTTTGTTAGATCCAGGGGCTACTCTTTCCTTTGTAACTCCTTATATAGTAGTCAACTTTGATGTTAGTCCAGAAACTCTCTCAAAACCCTTCTCGGTCTCTACTCCAGTTGGTGACCTAGTTCTAGCTAGACGGGTATACAAAAATTGCCCTGTCATAGTCTCTCAAAAAGTCACCTCAGCAGACCTTGTAGAGTTAGAAATGGTAGATTCTGACATCATTCTAGGCATGGATTGGCTACATTCTTGTTATGCCTCAGTCGATTGTAGAACTAGGATCGTTCGTTTCTAGTTTCCAGACGAACCAATCTTAGAATGAAAGGGTAGTAGCTCAGTGCCTATGGGTCAATTCATTTCTTACCTTAAGGCCAGAAAGATGATTTCCAATGGGTATAACTATCATCTAGTTCGGGTTAAGGATTTAAGCTCTGAAACCCCAACTCTTGAGTCAGTTTCTATAGTTAATGAGTTCCTAGAAGTATTTCCAGAAGATTTTCCCGAAGTTCCTCCCGAAAGGGAAATCAACTTTAGAATAGATCTTCTTCCAAATACCCAACCTATTTCAATTCCTCCTTACAGAATGGTTCCAACTTAGCTTAAGGAATTAAAAGAACGGTTGAAAGACCTTCTAGATAAGGGCTTCATCAGACCTAGTATTTCCCCATGGGGTGCACCATTGTTGTTTATGAAAAATAAAGATGGTTCTCTCAGGATGTGCATTGACTATTGGCAGTTGAACAAAGTCACAATCAAGAATAAGTACCCTATCCCCAAGATTTATGACTTGTTTAACCAACTTCAGGGTGCTAGTCTTTTCTCGAAGATATATCTCAGATCCGGTTATCATCAGCTCAGAGTCAAAGATAGTGACATCTCAAAAATAGCCTTCAGAACTCGATATAGTCATTATGAATTGGTAGTTATGTCATTTGGACTAACCAATGCTCCTGCAGCTTTCATGGATTTGATTAATAGAGTGTTCAAGCAGTATTTGGACTTGTTCGTTATCATCTTTATTGATGATATCCTCATTTACTCTAGGAAGGAGAAAGAACATGTGACTCATTTGAGAGTTGTCCTGCAAACTCTCAAAGATCTCCATTTATTCTCTAAGTTTAGCAAAGTTGAGTTATGGTTACAATCAGTTGCTTTCCTTGGTCATATCATGTCTCGCAAAGGGATCCGAGTGGATTCTCAAAAAATAGAGGCAGTGAAACAAGGGTCCAAACATACCTCTCCTATAGATATCAGAAGTTTCTTGGGTCTAGCTGGTTATTACAGAAGGTTTTTGAAAGGATTTTCATCCATAGCTTCTCCATTGACTAAGTTGACTCAGAAAAAGGTCAATTTTAAGTGGTCAGATGATTCTAAGAAAACTTTGCAGAACTGAAAACTAGGTTGACTACAACTCATGTTTTGACTCTACTAGAGGTTCAGACGGTTATGTGATCTACTGTGATGCATCTAGAGTCGGCCTAGGTTATGTTTTGATGCAGCGAGGTAAGGTTATAGGTTATGCTTCTAGACAGCTTAAGGTGCATGAGAAGAATTATCTGACTCATGACCTTGAGCTTGCAGCAGTGGTGTTTGCTCATAAGATTTGGAAACATTACTTGTATGGTGTTCCGTAGATGTGTTCACATACCATAAGAGTCTTCAGTATGTGTTCACCCAGAAAGAGTTGAATATTCGCCAGAGGAGATGGCTTGAGTTCCTTAAAGACTATGATATGATTATGCTTTATCATCCTGGTAAGGCCAATGTAGTAGAAGATGCTCTTAGCAGGCTATCTATAGGTAGTGTAGCACATGTTGAGAAAGAGAGAAAAGAACTAGCAAAAGAGGTTCACATGCTTTCTCGCTTGGGAGTTCGCCTTATGAGCATATCAGATGGTGGTGTAACAGTTCAGAATGAGTCAGAATCTTCATTGGTAGCGGAGGTTAAGGAAAAGCAAGACAGTGATCCGATATTGCCTCAACTAAAGGGTGCAGTTCATCAACAAAGAGTTGAGGTCTTCTCCCAAGGGGGAGATGGTATACTTCGCTACCAGAGTCGTTTATGTATTCTTATGGTGGGTGAGTTGAGACAGCAGATTCTTGCAGAAGTCTATAACTCCAGGTATTCTATTCATCCAGGTGCAACTAAGATGTACCGTGATCTGCGGGAAGTCTTTTGGTGGAATGGCATGAAAAGGGATATAGCGGATTTTGTAGCTAAGTGCCTCAATTGTCAGCAAGTGAAAGTAGAACATCATAAACCAGGGGGTATGACTCAAGATATTAACATTCCTACTTGGAAGTGGGAAATGATCAACATGGACTTCATTACATGTTTACCTCGTACTCGCAAACAACATGACTCCATTTGGGTGATAGTAGATAGAGTTACTAAGTCTGCTCACTTTTTGGCTGTCAAGACTACAGATTTGGCGGAGGACTACGCCAAGTTTTATATTAATGAGATAGTCAAGTTGCATGGGGTTCCTTTGTCCATCATTTCAGATAGAGGTCCTCAGTTTACCTCTTATTTCTAGAAGTCTTTTCATAAAGGTCTTGGTGCCCAGGTTAACCTTAGTACAACATTTCATCCGCAGACGGATGGTCAGGTGATGAGTCCATAAATTGGACTCATTTAGGGCTATATTTTAATAGAAATTGTGTCCTCAAATGCTTATTTTATCTCAATATCTGATGAAAGCCCTTAAGTTTCAGGTATTTGAAGTTTGAAGGAAAGCATGGACACTACGTTGCAAAAAGGAATGAAAACGCTAAAAAGAACGAAGAAATGAAGGCCTGAGGATCGCCGAGTCCACTTAGCAAGTTTCTGAAGGGTCTTACTTCGCCTTTTGTTCCAGTGTCCTGAGCCCTGAAGGAAAGGATCAAGTCGGCGGAAAAAGGGAGCAGTCGGCGCATCGCCGAGAAGTTCTGCGAAGCAGTACCATGTCGCCCAATGACCCAGAGCACGACGATGCGGAAGGATGGTGAAAGACGGCGATAAACTACACCAAAAGGTGAATCGCCGAGTTGATCAGTGATTCCGACTAACGACGCCGAATGATCCGTTACAACACAAATCTGTGAAAACTATAAATATTAGTTAGAGTTGTAGTTTTAAGTGTCGAACAATTATTATAATTCTCATATAGAGTAGTACTTTTCGATATTTTTTTTCTAAGTTTGAGAGGGTTTTGAAGACTTGAAGTTCCAAAGGGTTTCATCTTCAAGATTTGGATTTGGGTCTCTTAGATTCTTTAATTTTGGCCTGTATCAAGACTTAAATCTTCATACCCAGTTGAATGCAAACTAAATTTGGTATAAATTTCTATCTCTTATACATGTATGGCTAAAAACCCCAATTTTTGGGGTGTGATTTAGCGAATATGGGTTAAGATAATTGTTGGGTCTTACTTGTTGATAGTCTATTTGTAGTTTAAATGTGATATCGTTTAGTGGTTGTGGATGAATTTAATGAATTTGTAGTTGCAAATACAAGTTTATTTATGTGTTTTTGGCTTGCTCGAGAGCGAGGTTGTAAAATTAAGACCACTAGATTGATGGCCAGTGTGAGTGGGTCGACATGAGGTTCATCTTGAGAGAGTGAACCCCAGTCCCATGTCCACACACTCAACTCGAGAGAGTGAGTGGGTTAAGGCGTAGGCTGGTCTTCATGCGGCAAGTGGATGTCCGACAGAAACGCATTTGAAATGGGGTAAGTTGCTTGAGAGAGAGCTTATCCCCCTTAAAGTTTAGCCTAGTCACAATTATTCAATGAATCTTCTATCGAAAACATGTACCCAATGATCTAGCTTAACCCGTATTCGGATCACATCCCAAGGATCCCCTCTCATTACGTAGAAACCCTTGTTTATTTTGTTGTTTTTACTTACTAGTGACAAACCCCCCCCCCCCCCATTG
>JAJOOR010037249.1:0-12367 GCA_036250505.1 Solanum acaule | reverse complement strand
GGATGCTATTCTTGCTTTGCACTTGTATACTTTTGAGGTTACTTGAGAATGGTGCTATTATGGTAATGATGACTAAGAGTCAATTATGTTGATATGATTATGACTTATCTCCTATGCTCATTAACTATGTCTTATATTGACTTATGTTTATACGAAGCTTATGTTGGAGACCATGCTATGACTATGATGATCATGTATGACTATGTTATTATCTAATATGCTTATGTCTTATGTTGACTAACCATTTGAGATGCTCTTATGATGTTGTGCTAGGTTTCATACTTGGTACATTTTGTACTAACGCATATTGCCTACATTCTAACCAAATGTAGGGTTGGAGGCTCGAGTTGCTTTGGAGGCTAGGTTTCAAGGATGTAGAAGAGTTGAAGATCTTGGTGACTCCTCATAGCTTCGAGGACAACATCCACTTTACCTTTATGTCATTTCTTTATGTTGAGACTATTGTATGGGCTGTGTCCCAAGAGTTTATTCTAAAGTTGTATTAGATGGTTTGAGACAAAGCGTATAGAAAGACTTCCGCTTGTTGTTTTTATGAAATTTTACTTAGATTGTAAAGTTTTTAAATTGTTTCGTTTTTAAATTATATTACTTATGTTATGATGCAAAGGGCTTGTATTAGACCCCTTCGGAGTCGAGTACGCCGTGTTACGTCTAGGGGGTACCCTGGGTCGTGACATATATCATTCATGCTCAGTACATTCCAAGTACTGATGCATACTCTGCGCTATATCTTTCATGATGTAGGTTCAGGTACTCAACCTCCAGATCACGCTTAGATCGATTCTCGATCCACATTCAGCAGCTTCAGCGGTGAGTCCTCATATTCCGAGGACAATAGACATGCTTTCATTTTAGTCATTATTTTAGTTTCAGATTTGTTAGAGTTAGCTAGGGGCATTCCCAACAACTC
The DNA here is from genome assembly GCA_036250505.1 of Solanum acaule. NCBI lineage: Eukaryota > Viridiplantae > Streptophyta > Magnoliopsida > Solanales > Solanaceae > Solanum > Solanum acaule. The sequence goes on along the minus strand of JAJOOR010037249.1, from coordinate 11,436 downwards.
AACTAAGTTAGAGAATTTTCAGACATAGTACTAGTTTCAACTAGAATTTTGAGTGGTTGTTTTAGTCATCACTAAACTCTTTTTATATAATTGATCATCAGACTTGTAACAACCTGGAAAACTAGTAAGACAAAGCTAGAGTATAATGGAAACAAATAGGTGAAACTAGAGCAAACTTGTGTGTCTTTGAATTGTCATGAGGTTTTGAGGTTGTAAAATGATATTCCGAGCCTAGTATGAGGTGTTTAGTGGTTAGACGTCAAGGTACAACCCCCCAAAGACCAACCAAGGGTCCTTGAGGGGGACCCTAAAGCCTAAACCTCAAGGCTGCCTAAGTTCACAAAAAGATGTCAAATAGGTGACCTATGAATGGCCATCTATGGCCAGTAGATTGATTCACGCCCCGTAGGTCGTGGGAGTAGGTCAAGGCCTGCACCAGGCTTGCAAAGCTGAGCCTCAGGTGTAAACCACGGAGGTGATTGATGTCCAGTAGCTCCACCTACGGTCCGTAGGTGCTGCCAATTTTTAAGATTTTTAGGTTTAGTTAGATGTTTGGGAATTAATTAGGTAATTAATTAGGGGTTAAGGGAGGTCGGTTAGTTAGTAAATTAATCACCTATATAATCTAATAAGACCCTTAACTAATTCATTAATTCATTATATCTCGAGACCCCAAATCAAAACCCAACTACCTCCCTCTCCAAGAATCTTCTATCTAGAACCTCCATTGAAGAACAAAGAAAGAGATCAAGTAAAGCTTGAAGGAAGGAGATTTTCAACATGAATTTGGTAGGATTCTACACCTAAGGTATGAGAGTTTTCATCCTTGGGAAGCTATCACCCAAGGAGCCCTTTCAAAAGCTTTTATGTCAATTCTAGAAAACTCAATTAGCTAGGGTTTCAACTCAACTCCATGGATTCCTTTTAAAGTTGTTAAAGGTTGGATTATATTTTTGACTGAATGTATGATTGATTTTATATGATTTTAACTCAACTCCTTCAAGAATCCATGAGACCCTCAATCCTAACTATGGTTCTTCTTTACATTATGTGATGTTTTGCAAGTTGGTCCAATTGATTGGATGTGAGTTGATTATGTTGTAATTGCATGATCTAAGTATGATAATACATGTATGTTGATTAACCTAAGATTCTAATTTGAATTGATGAGGCCTAGGGCTAGGTCAAGAAAAGAGGCAAATTGTGGATTTATAAGTAACCTTCTAAGAATGATGAACTTCTTGATGAATTGCCTTAGATTAGATCACCTAGACATGAATCTCTTAAGGGTGAAGCTTCAAGACATGTATTGCCTTGATTATGACTTATATGGTGGATCATGGTGGTGTATCACTGAAATGGAGTTTATATATTCCTATATGACTATAATTGATCAATAATGAGGCATTTGGTTAGCTTACCTTAAGAATTAGGTATATATGATAATCAAGTGAGGTATTGATTGAGAGAAAGGCTTGTAGTATGAGGATGACTCCTAGGGCTTAAGGGTAAAAAGCTAAACTGAATTAGCTAAGGGTGTTAAGGTTCCAGGAAGGAAGCCATTATGTATGGCCCTATTATGAGGAGACTTCATCTACTTGACCTCTAATATGAGTATATGAGCCTATGCATGGAATGAATGTGGTACTTGAGTTATGACTATATCTATATTTCATATATTGAATGCTAGATATGTTGACCCAATATGACCCTTGAATGCAAGATATAATGTATAGGCATGATTCTGATATTGTATGCATGTTTATGAATACTTTGAGGATAAAGTGTCTATTATAATATGATTGTTGTTGTGTAATTGGAAGGACAATCACACACACACGTGTCTGGATATAATTATGATGTAACCAAGGTGTTGTTTATGATTCACTTATAAAGTGAAGATCCTATGACTATTGTGTAATTGTGGTAATTGTTGATAGGTCATTCTCCCCTTACCCGTACACATGTTTATGTATGAATTGTCTAGGACTATGATTATGTTGTTGTGTTGATTGAATGGCTATTCTCATGAAAACATTGTGATTATGATGTGAAAGGCTTAATCACATGTTGATGATTCTAAGGTTGAAAGGTCATTCTCACCTAATGAATCAGTGAGTTCTTATGTTATTATGTTTGTCGAGTACCTAGTTGATTCTCTTATGAACATGAACTTAAGTAAAGACTTAATATAGCTTTTAAAGGGAATTATTCTTAGCACCAAGCGGATATGAACAATTAAAGGGAGGCTTTACGTTTAGCAAGTCCGACTTCCCAATGTATGTTATCTCATGAGTTGGAAACCTTGTACGCTAGTATTCCGGGTTTCCAGTAGCAATATCCTTATCCCATAACTAAGTGGCCACATATGTATATAGCTAGTGGATCCACCTAAAAGCTATTATGTACGTTCTAGCTTAAGCAAGTAGGACACCTCTTTTCGGTGTGGGGGTAGAACACCAGATTCCATGTAGCTCACATGGTCTATGTCGGTTAAGGCTAAATCTCCCTAAATGATAATAATATGAATTATGATACGAACATGAGCATGTTCTATGTTTCCTCAAGAGGTTCTACTTAGTATGAATGGGGGTATGGGACTTTATTCGTGCATTACACAAGTAGGTTTTGAGAGTGGGCATGATATGTTTCTTGTATGATATGATGATTATGTGTTGAATGTATTCTTTATATCAATTATGAACATGAACAATATTTATTACTTTTTAATGAGATTTACTTAGTATGAGTTGGGGTATGCGACTTCACTTATACATTACACAAGTAGACTTATGAAGGGGTTCTGGTGTGGGTTCTCTTATGTTATGGGGATTTGTGGATTATGTATGAAAGGTATGTATGAATGTTAAGGTTGACTTCACTTGTTATAAGTTATGAACATGAATGACTCTGTACTTATGTATGTTGTCCATGACTACGGTAAAGTAAGATATGTATGTTTTTGGTGGCCTAAATCTGATACTTAGCATTTGGTAGGATTATGGGGTCTTACCTTTGCATTGCACTAGTGTGGCTTTGGGTTGCTTATGTGGTAGTTCTATTATGATGAGATGATCTTGGTATTTGACTATGTATATAAACTATGTCTTGTGAAGATTGGCATATGTATTATGTTTATGTTGGAGACTATGATTGATATTATGATGATTTGCTTTATGCCATGATGAATAGTGTGTGAGTTTCTTTATGAGTTACATTCTCCAATTATTTCAAAGAGGATGTTCAAAAGTGGCATATAACATGTTTTCGAATAAAATGTCCCTTTTATGCATGTTTTAATAAGTTTTATGCATGGCTTCCATACTTAGTACTTTTGTGCTAATCCCATCTTTCTACATTTTCTATAAGTGTAGGGTTTGGAGATATTGGATTCCATCCTCGTAGCTAGGATCATAGTTGATCAAGTAGAATAAGATGGGTGAGTCGTCATTGTATTCGAGGGATTGACCATATGCCCTTATGTCTTTACTTTATGTTACAGACTTATGTAAGGGCTATGTCCCTAATATTGCATTCAAGAGTTTTATTCTTTGTATAATATATGGTTTGAGACATAGTGTATAGACTGTATCATTTTTATAAAAAACTTTGATCGTAAAGAAAAGTTTTAAATTATGCACTATTTTCCTATGATCTTATGATTATGATTATTCTAAGGGCTTGTATGAGACCCCTTCGGGGTCAAGTACACCGTGTTACGTCAAAGGGGTACTCATAGGTCGTGACAAACTTTGTATCAGAGAATAATGTTTTGGGATAATTTTAGGATGTTTGAAACCAGATCTAGTAGAGTCTTGTTCATAAATGTGAAGCGCGCCACATTTTATGAATAAGATGCTATTGGATGTTAGGAAAACTTCACTTCTTCATTCTCTGAGTCATGCCGTAGATCTATAAGCTCTCTCTCTCTTATCCCTTGTCCGATGGTCTTTAGGATGTGACTATTAGAAGGGTTTATGCTACAAGGAGTAGGGGAGAAAGGATGGTTGTGATGCCAATTATGGCTATATTACTTGAGGGATTTGAGGTAATAGATTGTGATGTTACCTTTAGTGTGAATGATGCATCATAGTTGCCTTTATGTTATGAAAGATGGCTAGAAGAATTTGTGTAGGTTTACTTCTAAGGGGAAGATAGTATGTCCACCTAGCAAGGTGATTGAGAGGTTATGTTTAGTTGTTGATAGAATGGTGGAATAGTGGTACTTGAGTGGTGCCTAGAGATGTTGAGTGAGTAGACTCCTCTAAGAATATAAAAGTGTAATTCTCCATGGTTTAGAATCATCTTGTGTGGTGAGTGTGAAGGTTTAGTTATGACTTGCTCCGACCTTAGAATTGAAGGAAGTGATGTTGTAAAGAGTTTGTATAGGCTTGCTCCAAAGTGTGGGATAATGTGCTTATATGGTAAGGTCATTGAGTGTCCTTGATGTTCATGAGTTAGGCTTGCTTGATAATCTCACCTTAAGAGGTGTAGTGAGTTGAGAAGTTCAATCTCGGTTTGGTAAGCTCATATGAGACTTTGAGTGGTGTTGGTATGGTTGCTTGTGAGCGAGAGTGCTTAAATGAGAACCTCTCTAATTTAGAAGTACCGATTGGGATCTTAGACGTAAAGTTAAGAAATAGAAGAGTAAGAAAGTGCTTCCATAAAAATGTTGAGGAGTGGTATTTTAGTAAGGATTTTAGTTGAAGGTGCTCATTTGGGAGGCCAAGGGCTAATGAGATATCCCAATATCCTTATGTTCCCTCCTATTCCTCCTCTAGCTTTAGATGATAAGTCCTCCTTGACTCATTTCATGATTTAGGAGTCTTGGATATTATGTGTGTCCTATGATTCCCTTGTCCTTTATTATTACTCTTGTTAACCTTGGTAGGGTTTGGATGCATGGTTATTAGACCTCTATTAGCTTTAGAGCCCGGTAAGGTTATAATGAGCCTTGGTAATGTTTGAGTTTGTTTGAAAGGAGTAGTATTTGACGTTTTAGAAAAAGGGGGCTTACTACTAAGTGGGAGATCACGTGCTTGGATAATAATTTTGATTGAGAGACTCGATATCCTCATCCTTTCCTTCTATTGCTATTCTAGCTTGAGACCAAGAGTTCCTTTATGGGCTAGTTTTATGTTTAGGAGTCATGAATGTATTAGAAATTTCCATGATCTCCTTATGTTATGCATGTTTTTGACAAATTCTTATTTTTTATAAAATGGATTTTTCATGATTTACATGTTCCTCATGTTGTTGTGTATTTAGTATGGTGATGGCATATTTGACTTCATGAGATGATGTGATGTACATGCCTTGTTGTTAAGTTTTTGATGAAATGTCACATTGACTCCATAATGTTGTATTGGGCTTGCTTATTGTTGGAAAAGGTAATTCTTCCTATGACTATGTGATTAATGATGTTTAGAAGTGTTTTTGTGTAGGCTCACTCCCAAGGGGGGGGGGGGGGAGATGGTGTGCCTAGCTAACATTGTGTTATGTGCTTACGTGTTGCCATGATTTCTTTATATGATGCATGTTCATGAAAACTTGTGTTTTGAAAGAAAATGAGTTTATGTGAATTGTTTCCCTCATGTTGTGGTGCCTTGAGTAAGAGTTGCCTATTGAACTTCCTGAGGGGATTATCTGAGCATGTTTTGACTAGGAGTTGAGAATTCCTCCTTGAATAAAATGCTTTTGAGAAGTAATTGCTTATGAGCTCCATGAGAGTATGTGGAGTATGTTATGACTAGGAGAAGGTAGTTCCTCCAATGAACATAAGATATGTAGCATTTCATGCATATTAGGTTGATAAATGTAGTTCTTACTTCCTTGTATTGCATTGATCATGTTGAATTAGAGTTGATGTTTCCTCCTTTGAATAAGTGCACATTATGAATAGTGTATTTTGAGTTGTGCATTATTGTGATGTTTCATGCATGATTGGGCTGCTAGTCTTGAGTCTTTAATTCCAAAAAGTGTTGTAAGTGTCATTCGAGGACGAATGTTCCCAAGTGGGGGATAATGTAACAACCCGGAAATCTAGTAAGACCAAGCTAGAGTCTAATGGAAACGAATAGTTGAAACTAGAGCCTAACTTGTGTGTCATTGAGTTGTCATGAGGTTTTGAGGTTGTAAAATGATGTCCCGAGCCTAGGTTGAGGAGTTTAGTGGTTAGACGTCAAGGTACGAGCCCCCAAAGACCAACCAAGGGTCCTTGAGGGGGACCCTAAAGCCTAAACCCCAAGGCTGCCTAAGTCCAGAAAAAGCTGTCAAATAGGTGACCTATGGATGGCCATCTACCGCCAGTAGATTGATTCACGCCCCATAGGTCATGGGTGTAGGTCAAGGCCTGCACCAGGCCTGGAAAGCTGAGCATCAGGTGCAAACCACGGAGGTGATTGACGTCCATTAGCTCCACCTACGGTCCATAAGTGGAGGGGCATAGGTGCTGCCAGTTTTTAAGATTTTTAGTTTTCGTTAGCTGTTTGGGAATTAATTAAGTAATTTATTAGGGCTTAAGGGAGGTAGGTTAGTTAGTAAATTAATCACCTATATAATCTAATAAGACCCTAAACTAAGTCATTAATTCATTATATCCCAATACCCCAAATGAAAACCCAACAACCTCCCTCTCAAAGAATCTTCTCTCTTGAACCTCCATTGAAAAACAAAGAAAGAGATCAAGGAAGGAAGGATATTTTCAACATGAATTTGGTAGGATTCTACACCTAAGGTATGGGAGTTTTTATCCTTGGGAAGTGATCACCCAAGGAGCCCTTTCAAAAGGTTTTATCTCAATTCTAGAAAACTCAATTAGCTAGGGTTTCAACTCAATTCCATGGATTTCTTTTAAAGGTTCTTTTAAAGGTCGGATTATGTTTGTTTATGAATGTATGATTGATTTTATACGATTTTAACTCAACTCCTTCAAGAATCCATGAGACACTCAATCCTAGTTATGGTTCTTCTTTACATTATGTGATGGTTTGGCAAGTTGATCCAATTGATTGGATGTGAGTTGATTATTTTGTAATTGCATGATCTAAGTATGATTCTACATGTATGTTGATTAACCTAAGATTCTAAGGTGAATTGATGAGGCCTAGGGCATGGTTATGAAAAGAGGCAAATTGTGGATATAGATGTTACCTTCTAAGAATGATGAACTTCTTGATGAATTGCCTTAGATTAGATCACCTAGAAATGAATCTCTTAAAGGTAAAGCAAGAATCCATGAATTGATCAAGAATGAGGCATGTGGTTAGGTTACCTTAAGAATTAGGTATATATGACAATCATGTGAGGTATTGCTTGAGAGTAAGGCTTGTAGTATGAGGATGACTCCTAGGGCTTAAGGGTAAAGTGCTAAAATGAATTAGCTAAGGGTGTTAAGGCTCCAAGAAGGAAGCCATTATGTATGTTGAATTGTGTATGGCCATATTATGAGGAGACTTCATCTTCATGACCTCTAATACGAGTATATGAGCCTATGCATGGAATGAATGTGGTACTTGAGTTATGACTATATCTATGTTTCATATATTGAATGCTAGATGTGTTGACCCAATATGACCCTTGAATGCAAGATATGATGTATATGCATGATTTTGATGTTATATGCTTGCTTATGAATACTTTGAGGATAAAGTGTCTATTATGATAATGATTGTTGTTGTGTCATTGGAAGGACAATCACACACACACATGCATGGATATGATTATGATGTGACCAAGGTGTTGCTTATGATTCACTTATGAAGTGAAGATCCTATGACTATTGTGTAATTGTGGTAATTGTTGAATGGTCATTCTCCCTTTATCCGTACCTATGTTTATGTATGAATTGTCTAGGACTATGATTACATTGTTGTATTGATTGAAAGGCTATTCTCATGAAAATACTATGATTATGATATGAAAGGCTTAATCACATGCTGATGATTCTAAGGTTGAAAGGTTATACTCACCTAATGAATCTATGAGCTCTTATGTTATTATGTTGGTTGAGTGCCTAGTTGATTCTCTTCTGAACATGTACTTAAGTAAAGACTTAATATAACTATTAAAGGGAATTATGCTTAGCACTGAATGGATATGAACAATGAGAGGGAGGCTTTTACGTTTAGCAAGTCCGGCTTCCCAATGTATGTTATGTCATAAGATGGAAACCTTTTACGCTAGTAGTCTAGGTTTCTAGTAGCAATCTCCATATCCCATAACTATGTGCCCTCATAGGTATATAGCTAGTGGATCAACCTAAAAGATATTATGTACGTTCTACCTTAGGCAAGTAGGACACCTCTTTTTGGTGAAGGGGTAGAACTCCGGATTCCATATAGCTCACATGGTCTATGTCGGTTAAGGCTAAGTCTCCCTAAATGATAATAATATGATTTATAATAAGAATATGAGCAAGTTCTATGTTTCCTCTAGAGATTCTACTTTGTATGAATTGGGGTATGAGACTTCATTCGTGCATTGGACAAGTAGGCTATGAGAGTGGGCATGGTATGTCTCTATTATGATATGATGATTATGAGTTGAATATATGCTTTATATGAATTATGAACATGAACTATACTTATGACCTCTTAATGAGCTTTACTTAGTGTGAGTAGGGGTATGGGACTTCACTTATACATTGCAGAAGTACACCTATGAAGGGGTTGTGTTGTGGGTTCTCTTATGTTATGAAGACTTATGGATCATGTATGAAAGGTATGTATGAATGTTAAGGTTGAATTCACTTGTTATAAGTTATGAATATGGATGACTCCTTACTTATGTTTGTTGGCTATGACTATTGTAAAGTAAGATATGTATGTTGTTGGTGGCCTAAATGTGATACTTAGCATTTGGTAGGATCATGGGATTTTACCTTTGCATTGCACTAGTGTGGCTTTGGGTTGCTTATGTGGTAGTTCTATTATGATGAGATGATCTAGGTATTTGACTATGTGTATAAACTATGTCTTGTGAAGATTGGGATATGTATTATTTTTATGTTGGAGACTATGATTGCTATTATGATGATATGTTTTATGCTATGATGAATTGTGTGTGAGTTTCTTTATGAGTTGCATACTCTAACTATTTCAAAGAGGATGTTCAAAAGTGGCATATAGCATGGTTTCAAATTAAATGTTCCTTTTATGCATGTTTTAATGAGTTTTGTGTATGGCTTCCATACTTAGTACTTTTGTGCTAACCCCATCTCTCTACATTTTCTATAAGTGTAGGGTTTGGAGATATTGGATTCCATCCTCGTAGCTAGGATCATAGTTGATCAAGAAGAAGAAGATTGGTGAGTCCTCATTGTATTCGAGGGATTGACCATATGTCCTTTATGTCTTTACTTTATGTTATAGACTTATGTAAGGGCTATGTCCCTAAGATTGTATTCCATAGTTTTATTGTAAGTATAATAGATGGTTTGAGACAAAGTGTAAAGACTCTATCATTTTTATAAAAGGATTCAATTGTAAAGAAAATTTGTAAATTCCGCACTATTTTCCTATGATCTTATGACTATGATTATTCTAAGGGCTTGTATGAGACCCCTTCAGGGTCGAGTATGTCGTGTTACGTATACGGGGTACTCCCGGGTCGTGACAAACTTTGTATTAGAGAATAAGGTTTTGGGATAATTTTACAATGTTTGAAACCACATCTAGTAGATTCTTGTTTGTAAATGTGAAGCGCGTCACATTTTATGAATAAGAGGCTATTGGATGTTAGGAAAACTTCACTTCTTCATTTTCTGAGTTGTGCCATAGATCTATAAGCTCTCTCTCTTATCCCTAGTTCGATGGGCTTTAGGATGTGACTATTAGAAGGGTTTATGCTACAAGGAGCGGGTGAGAAAGGCTGGTTGTGATTCCAATTATGGCTATATGACTTGAGGGATTTGAGGTAATAGATTGTGATGTTGCCTTTAGTGTGAATGATGCTTCGTAGTTTCCTTTACGTTATGAAAGATGGTTAGAAGAATCTGTGTAGGCTTACTCCTAAGGGGGAGATAGTGTGCCCACCTAGCAAGGTGATTGAGAGGTTATGTTTAGTTGTTGATAGATTGGTGGAATAGTGGTACTTGAGTGGTGCCTAGAGATGTTGAGTGAGTAGACTCCTCTAAGAGGATAGAAGTGTAATTATCCATGGTTTAGAATTATCTTTTGTGGTGAGTGTGAATGTTTAGTTATTACTTATTCCGACCTTAGAATTGAAGGAAGTGATGTTGTAAAGAGTTTGTATAGGATTTCTCCCAAGTGGGGTATAATGTGCTTAGATGGTAAGGTCATTGAGTGTCCTTGATGTTCAGGAGTTAGGCTTGCTTGATAATCTCACCTTAAGAGGTGTAGTGAGCTGAGAAGTTTAATCCCAGTTTGGTATGCTCATATGAGACTTTGAGTGGTGTTGGTAAGGTTGCTTGTGAGCAAGAGTGGTTAAATGACAACCTCTCGAATTTAGAAGTACCGATTGGGATCTTAGACATCAAGTTAAGAAATAGAAGAGTAAGAAAGTGCTTCCATGAAAATGTTGAGGAGTGGTATTTTAGTAAGGGTTTTAGTTGAAGGTGATTATTTGGGAGGCCAAGGGCTAATGAGATGTCCCAATATCCTTAGTTTCCCTCCTATTCCTCCTCTAGCTCTAGATGATAAGTCCTCATTGAATCATTTCATGATTTAGGAGTCTTGGATGTTATCTGTGTCCTATCATTCCCTTGTCCTTTAGAGTTACTCTTGTTAACCTTGGTAGGGTTTGAATGCATGGTTATTAGACCTCTATTAGTTTTAGAGCCCGGTAAGTTGATAAACAACCTTGGTAATGTTTTAGTTTGTTTGATAGGAGCAGTATTTGAGGTTTTAGAAAAAGGGGGCTTACTCCTAAGTGGGAGATTATTTGCTTGGATAGCAATTTTGATTGAGAGACTCGATATCCTCATCCTTTCCTTCTATTCCTATTCTAGCTTGAGACCAGTTCCTTTATGGGCTTATTTTATGTTTAGGAGTCATGAGTGTATTAGAAATTTCCATGATCTCCTTATGTTATGCATGTTTTAGAAAAATTCTTATTTTGTATAAAATGGATTTTTCATTATTTACATGTTCCTCATATTTTTGTGCATTTAGTATGGTGATGGCATATTTGACTTCATGAGATAATGTGATGAACATGCATTGTTAAGATTTTGATGAAATGGCACATTTGCTCCATAATGTTGTGTTGGGCTTGCTTATTGTTGGAAAAGGTAATTCTTCTTATTACTATATGATTAATGATTTTTAGAAGTGTTTTGTGTAGGCTCACTCCCAAGAGGTGGGGGGGGGGGAGGGGGGCAGATGGTTTGCGTAGCTAACATTGTGTTATGTGCTTATGTGTTGTCATGACTTCTTTATGTGATGCATGTTCATGAAAACTTGTGGTTTGAAAGAA
>JAJOOR010037248.1:0-18253 GCA_036250505.1 Solanum acaule | reverse complement strand
GATTTAGCTTACGCACATTATTTATTGATTCCGTTTGCTTTAGTATACTTATGATATGCCAGTAGGGTTAGCTTGGGGTCACTCGTGATCCTAGGCCCTGTGTTCGCATCCACGGGGTAGCCTCGGGGCGTGACAAACTGGGTATCAAAGCACTAGGTTTAAGTGTCTTAGGATGTCTGAAATGCCGCACTAAGTAGAGTCCTTTTCAAGGGTGTGAAGTGTACCACATCTAATGAGAAGGAGGCTGCAAAGTGGTTTAGGAAAACTTCAATTTCTTTGTTACTCTTATCGTGCGTAAGGTATGATCTAATTCCTCGTGCTAATCCTTCGTTATGCGCCTTCAGATCATGCCTCCTCGTAGAGCTTATGCAAGGAATATGAATGCCGGAATGCAAACGCAGCTCCTCCAGTCCCAAATCAGGAAGTTTTGAATGCTAAATTTTGGAACGCTATCCAGTTGTTGGCTTACAGTATGACCAACCAGAACAATCAGCGGTTCCAATTTTGGTAAATGCTAATGTTGGGTCAGCTGCAGCTAGAGTTCGGGATTTTGTTAGGATAAATCCACCAGAGTTCTTAGGATCACAGATTTGTGAGGATCCCCAAAAATTCATTGACAAGGTCAAGAAGATCTTTAGAGTGATGCAGGTAGCTTGGAATGATCCGGTTGAGTTCGCATCTTACCAACTTAAGGATGTAGCTCATATCTAGTATCCTTAGTAGAAAGAGAACAAGGCTACAGATGCAGCTCCTATCACTTGGGAATGCTTTAGTGAGACCTTTCTGGATAGGTTTTTCCCAAGAGATTTGAGGGAGGCAAAGCTCATGAGTTTATGAATTTTAGGAAGGGTTCAATGACAGTCCAAGAGTATGGACTCAAGTTCACCCAACTATCCAGGTATGCTCCTCAAATGGTTGTTGATTCCAGGGCTCAAATGAATAAATTCATGTATGGGGTATTCGATCTAGTGAAAACACAGTGTAGGAATGCTATGTTACTTGAAGATATGAACGTCTCTAGGCTCTTGACTCATGCTCAGTAGGTTGAGAATGATAAGCTTAGGGAACAGGCAAAGGAGAATAAGAACGCTAGGACAGGCAACTATGACTATTCTCAACAGAAATTGGGTGGTGGAAATCACTCACAGTTTCAGCAGAAGTCTTTAGCTCCAGCACCTTCGTCGGCTAGTGTTTTATCCTCTAAGTTCCAAAATGATCAGAAAGGTAGGGCATCAGGTTCTAAGACTCAAGGTAGTATTTCAAGCACCAGAACCTACCCAACTTGTGCAAAGTGTGGTAAGAACCATCTGAACGACTATCTTGCATAAAAGGAAGAATGTTTTGGGTGGGGTCAGTCTGGTCACAGGTTGGAAGATTGTATTTCTAAACAGGGTCAAGGAGGTAGCAATGGTAGAGCTCAGTCCACAACTTCAGCAGCACCAGCAGGTTTCCCAACTCAGCAGGGTAACTCATCTGGTACAAGTGGCGGTCAGATCCAAAAAAGCTTGTATGCTCTTCAGGCTCACCAGGATCAGGAAGATTCTCCTAATGTAGTCACTGGTACGTTACGAGTCTTTGACTTAGATTTTTATACATTGTTAGATCCATGGGCTACTCTTACCTTTGTAACTCCTTATATAGCAGTCAAATTTGATGTTAGTCCATAAACTCTCTTACAACCCTTCTCAGTCTCTACTCCAGTCGGTGACCCAGTTATAGCTAGATGAGTATACATAAATTACCCTCTCACAGTCTCCCAGAAAGTCACCTCAGCAGACCTTGTAGAGTTAGAAATGGTAGACTTCGATATCATTCTAGGCATGGATTGGTTACATTCATGTTATGCCTCAGTCGATGGTAGTAGCTTAGCGCCTATAGGTTGGTTCATTTCTTACCTTAATGACATAAAGATAATATCTAAATGTTATCTCTATCATCTAGTTCGGGTTAAGGATTCAAGCTCCAAAACCCAAACTCTTGAGTCAGTTCAAGTAGGGAATGAGTTCCCAGAAGTATTTTCAGAAGATCTTCCCAGAGTTCCTCCCGAAAGGGAAATTGACTTTTGAATTGATCTCCTTCCAGACACCTAGCCTTTTTCTAATCCTCCTTACAGAATGGCTCCAGCTGAGCTTAAGGAGTTGAAAGGGCAATTGAAAGACCGACTAGATAGGGGATTCATCAGACCTAGTATTTCCCCATGGGGTGCACCAATATTGTTCATAAAGAAGAAAAATGGTTCCCTCAGGATGTGCATTGACTATAGGTAGTTGAACAAAGTCACAATCAAGAATAAGTATCCCATCCCCAGGATTGATGACTTGTTTGACCAACTTCAGGGTGCTAGTCATTTCTGAAAGATAGACCTCAGATCTAGTTATCATCAGCTTAGAATCAGAGATAGTGACATTCTAAAAACAGCCTTCAAAACTCGATATGGTCATTATGAATTTGTAGTTATGTTATTTGGATTAACTAATGCTCCTGCAGCTTTCATGGATCTGATGAAAAGAGCGTTCAAGTAGTATTAGGACATGTTTGTTATCGTCTTTATAAATGTTATCATCATTTACTCTAGGAATGAGGAAGAACATGCGCATCATTTGAGGGTTGTTCTGCAAACTCTCAAAGATTGACAGTTATTCATTAAGTTCAACAAACGTGAGTTTTTGTTGCCGTCAATTGCTTTCCTTGGGCATATAATATCTAGAAAAGGGATCAGAGTGGATTCTCAAAAAATAGAAGCAGTAAAAAAATGGCACTGACCTACCTCTCCTACAGATATTAGAAGTTTCTTAGGTCTAGAAAGTTAATAAAGAAGGTTCGTGGAAGGATTTTCATCCATTGCCTCTCCATTGACTAAGTTAACTCAGAAAAAAGGTTAGGTTTATGTGGTCAGATGATTGTGAGAAGAGCTTCTCAGAATTGAAAACTAGGTTGAATAAAACTCTTGTTTTGACTCAACTAAAGGGTTCAAACGTTTATGTTTCTACTGTGATGCATCCAGAGTCGGCCTAGGTTGTGTATTGATGCAGCGAGGTAAGGTTATAGCATATGCTTCTAGATAGCTTAAGGTATATGACAAGAACTATCCGACTCATGACCTCGAGGTAGCAGCAGTGGTGTTTACACTTAAGATTTGGAGACATTACTTGTATGGTGTTCACATAGATGTGTTCACAGACCATAAGAGCATTCAATATATGTTCACCTAGAAAGAGTTGAATCTTCACCAGAGGAGGTGGCTTGAGTTCAACAAGAATTATGATATGAGTGTGCATTACCATCCTGGTAAGGTCAATGTAGTAGCGGATGCTCTTAGCAGACTATCGATGGGTAGTGTGGCAAATGTAGAGGAAGAAGGAAAATAACTAGCACAGGATGTTCATAGGCTTGCTCACTTAGGAGTTCGTCTCATGAGCACATCAGATGGTGGTCTAACAGTTTAGAATGGGTCAGAATCTTCATTGGTAGTGAAGGTAAAAGGAGAGCAAGATAGTGATCCGATATTGCTTCAACTAAAGGGTGTAGTCCATCAGCAGAGAGTTGAGGTTTTCTCCCAAGGGGGAGATGGTATGCTTCACTATCAGGGTCAATTATGTGTTCCTAAGGTGGGTGAGTTGAGACAACAACTTCTTGCAGACGCCCATAACTCTAGATATTCCATTCATCTAGGAGCCACTAAGATATCCCGCGATCTGCGGAAAGTCTTTTGGTTGAATGGTATGAAAAGGGACATAGCAGATTTTATGGCTAAGTTCCCCAATTGCCAGCAAGTTAAGGTAGAATATCAGAAATCAGGAGGTATGACTCAATATATCAACATGGACTTCATTACAGGGTTACCTCGTACTAGTAGACAACATGACTCCATTTGGGTGATTTTTGATTGAGTTACTAAGTCTGTGATTTTTGGAGGTTCAGACTACAAATTCGGTGGAGGACTATGCCAAGGTTTACATTAATGAGATAGTTAGGTTGCATGGGTTTCCTTTGTCTATCATCTCATATAGAAGTCCTCAGTTTACCTCTCATTTCTGGAAGTCATTTCAGAAAGGTCTTAGTACTCAGGTTAATCTTAGAACAAACTTTCATCCGCAGATGGATGGTCAGGTAGAGCGCACTATTCAGAACTTAGAGGACATGTTGAGAGCTTGTGTGATCGACTTCAAGGGTAGTTTGGATGATCACCTTCCGCTTATAGAGTTCTCCTACAATAATAGCTACCATTCCAGCATTTAGATGGCCCCTTACGAGGCATTGTATGGGTGTAGATGTAGATCTCCAGTTGGTTGGTTTGAAGTAGGTGAAACAGCCTTGATAGGGCCAGATTCAGTTCACGATGCTATGGATAAAGTGCAAATCATTAAAGATATACTTAAGACAGCCCAGAGTCGCCAGAAATCCTATGCAGATGTAAGGAGAAGGGAACTACAGTTCCAAGTTGATGACTGGGTTTTCCTGAAAGTGTCACCTATGAAATGGGTGATGAGATTTGGCAAGAAAGAGAAGCTCAGTCCTAGATATATATGCCCTTACAAGATCTTGAAAAGGGTTGGTAAAATGGCTTATGAGTTAGAGTTGCCAACAGAACTGGCAGCAGTGTATCCGATTTTTCACATTTCGTTGTTGAAGAAATGTATGGGCGACCCACAATCTATTGAACCTTTAGAAAGTGTGGTCGTGAAGGATAGTCTCACTTGTGAAGAGGTACTAGTTGAGATCCTTGATCGTTAGGTTCAAAGGTTGAGAAACAAAAAAGTCGCTTCAGTCAAGGTTTTGTAGAGGAGTCGGTCTGTAGAGGGAGATACTTGGGAAGCAGAAGCAGCTATAAGGGCCAAGTATCCTCATCTCTTTCCCTCCAATTCCATTCCAGCTTGAGGTAGTAGTTCCTCTTCAGTTTTTCAGTCATTCATGCATAGTTTCAGTCTTAGCATCATGTTTCCTCAGTTGAATTTGCATTTTTCAGCGTGTAATTACATGTTCTTGGAACTTAGTTCAGTCAGAAATCAGTTTACAGTGTTTAGTGGTAGGGGTTGCAGCTCTCTCCCTTCTATTCAGCTAGTTTAATCTTCATTCGAGGACGAATGTCCCCAAGGGGGAGATAATGTAACACCCCACATGCTAGAACTACCAGATTGCAAATTTTAGGTGTTGCAGGTGGCACCCAAGGGCACCATACACGAACCGTGGGAGGACCCATGATTTGTCCTGCTGGTCTATGGTGCACCACCTGCGACCCTTCCCCCTGAAGCTCTAGAAAATAATTCTAACTGTCGACCCATGGATGGACCTACGTGCCATAGGTCAGGTCATGAACCGTGGTCCATTTCCATGGATCAGACCCCAGTTTTCAACCCATAGAACCCCATCGACGGTTGACCAGCACGGACCGTCAATCGATCGATGGTCCATCGGTGGCCCCAGTAGCTATTAAGTCAGGGGTCGTTTGGTCTTTTCCTTATGCGTTGGACCCCTAAACTATGTCGTTTAACCCCTAAACTACGTAGTGTTGGTCAGTTTTAGCCTAGTAAACAAACTAGAACTTACCGAAGTCAGATCATTAACCAAAAACTTAGAAAAATTAGAACGTAGAAGGAGAGAGAGTCGGCCAAGCCCTAGTCCAAGAACGCAACAGGTTTTCATCAGTTCCAGCCACGAAATCAAAAGATTTCTCCATGAAATTCATCGTCAGGTATATGGGATTTCACTAGTGGGTTCCTTTTGGCCCATTAGGTCCCTAGATTTCAATCAGATTCTTGATTCCCTTCAGATTATCTAGTCCTAGGGTTTCTACAATCTTAGTAGATTATTATGAATTAGTTACTTTAATGTTACTAATCAGATTATCATGTTGTAGTATTGTTTTTGCCAAGATTCATGCATAAACGCAGAACCCTAGCTATGTAGTTCTTTTAGTTCATGAATTACACATGCTAGGTCAGATATTTTAGTTATACATGCCTTAGAATTTAATGTTTCATAATCAGCATATTAATGTTGCATTATTAGTTAACATGTCAGTATTTGAGCTATCCAGTATTACAGAACTTCTGTCATAAATTGTTAATTACTTAATCAATTGGGAGAAGCTTAATATCGAGTGGACTAGGGACAGTCATCCTCATAGTCCCAGAACTACGTGCCCCATAGGTAAGACCCTTCTGTGGGAATTATACTTAGTGATCACGCCAGCATGCCTCTATACCTCTGGCAGGGTATATTAGGTCCTCTCGATGGGGCGTATACATCGGACTCCACATTTAGCTCATGTGGTTTTATGTCGGTTATTAGTAGCTCCCTCACAGTTTAGTCAGATTCTATTGCATTGACCACGTTATCAGTACAGTTCAGTATTCAGTCTCAGCATGTTATAAACATTGTCATTGCATTCAATTTAGTCATGTTCGGTATTTTCAGTATCCTTATCATGTTCAGATTATATCATTGTTTTATTGCGTGTTCAGTTATGTCATTGTTCAACTTTATTATATCATGCATGCTCATTACCTTTCAAGTACTGACACATACTCTGCACTACATCTTCTCGTGATGCAGGTTCAAGTCCTCCGCAGTCCGATCACGCATAGGTCGATTACCGATCTTCAGTTCAACGGTGAGTCTTCATTCTTCGAGGACTAGTGAAATGATTATCTTTCTTGCTTTTAGCTTTAGTTTCAGATTTGCTAGATCTAGCTGAGGCATGTCCAAGCATTTCTAGTTAGTAGAGGCTATATTTCAGACATAGTTAGATTCAGCTATAGTGTTAAAGTTTGACTTTTCATTTGTATTCAAACTTTCAGTTTTCATATATTCAGATTTAGTATATGGGTATTCCCCATCATTTCAGATTATTTATATAATTTAGCTTCCGCTCAGTTTTTATTGATTTAGTTTGCGTTAGTATACTTATAATATGCTAGCAGGGTTAGGTTGGGGTCACTTGTGATCCTAGGTCTCATGTCCGCGTTCAGGGGATAGCCTCGGGCCATGACATGTCCAATAAAGGCAATATAATCCAAATGTTTCCTTTACAAAACATGACAAATGACTATTCAACAATATTCATGCCTAACAAATAGTTATATTTAATAGACATATCTTTTCATGAAAAATCACAACATATTAAGTGACACATTTTCAAAAAAGAACACAATCATTTTGAACAAGTATACATATAACTTGGTAGGTTTATACTAGTCATACCATATACTAGTAAAAGAGAAACTCAACGATCACAATATAAAATATACTCCAAGAATTTTGTGGGTCTAACATAATACAAAAGTATCATCGACTATCATATCTTGTGCTCCAAATTTAAATTAGACGCTAAGTCTAATTTTATCTTTGTCATAACTAAAGAACCCCACATTTTAAATATGATCTCGAAAATATTTTTCAAATAGTTCAAAATAATTTTTCCACATATTTTCTCAGAATATCAAAATGTCATTGGCAGCATGAAACTTCTTTTGGAAATATTATTCTACGAAAGAATTATAGTGCTTCAATTCTCTTTGACACTCTTTACATAGTGTCAAAGTTTATTCCATGGAGGCACCTATTGTAGGCACAAAATCACAAGCTTTAAGTCACCTATTGTACATTTTTTTCTATTTAACAATGAAGTTTGTAGAATATCAAAAGTACAACACTGACTTATTAGGTGAAGTTTCATATTCTTCAAACCAATTGCATAGTCCATTTTATCAGGAGTATAAAACTACAAAAGTTTTTATTCTACAACAATCAGACACAATCAAATTTCTCACGGAGTACAAAACTACAAAAGTGTTTTTTCTTCAAAAAGAATAAAACATATTTTTAGATTATCACATGGAAATGCTTTTCTTTTCAAATAGTCTTCCAACTATAACATTTTGACATACTATTTTATCAAATAAAGTTGTACATCTCTCATTTTGCAAACTATAGAATTTCAAAGGCAACACTATTTGCCAAAGAAAATTCATTTCAAAACATATGGTTTGCAGATCTTTTTCCAAAGATAAGCATGATAAATATCCAAAGAAGTAACTTTTAGAAACTATTTTCCTCCGTAAATAAATAATAAGAAGGTTACCCGGTGTAATCTTTAACCGGTATACCACCAATTTTTCTAGTACATTCTCAATTCGATATTGCTAAACAAGGCACCGAATTCTGAAGAAGTAGTGAATTAATCTTCTACTTCCATGATTTGTTTCCCTCAATCAATAGAATACAAGAAATACCAACAGTATAATAATTTACTTAAGATTGTTGTTCATCTTGTATTCCTAAGATACTTAGAACAAAACTTTGAAGAACTTGGTAAGAAATATGAAGGTTTAAAGAGTATTTTCAAAATTAGAAAATTAAAACTAGTAGAGAAAAGAGAATTAGAAACAAATTACAAACAATATATAAAATATTTTTTCTTAGAGAAAGAAAATCGAGCCCACTGAATGCACAGTGTCCCCTTAAGGAAATTAGTCCCCTCAAGTACCCGAGGTTAATGGAATATATCCTCTCAGGATAGGACGATCTTACTCACCTGTGTATCGGTACCTAAAACCCCGGTGTTAGTGAACCAGTCAACGATAGTAAAGTACACTTAGAATACTAGATATAGTAGTAGTAGTAGTAGAAGAAGTCCAAAAAATTAGTTCTTTTAAAATGCGAAAAAATCCTTCAATTTATAGAAAACAAAGGGTAGTGTGGAAAGGTTCTTATTGTGCCTTACCGGAAAGGTCACACCCCTTTGGCAAAGTCACAATCTTTCAAAAAAGCTCACAACCTTTTATAAAAGTCACAACTCTTCATAAAAGTCACAACTCTTCATAAAAGTCACAACTCTTCATAAAAGTCAAAACTCTTCATAAAAGTCACAACTCTTCATAAAAGTCCAACTCTTCATTTTCCATTCACACCTTTTAAAACCCAACATGCCATTGTTTTTTTTTTGGCAAGTAAAAGTAACATTTTATTTACCAAGTGAAATTTACAACTCAAAAATAAAACAAATACAAAAAATTAAAAACCAAACTTAGGACCTGCATTGACTGGTATCAATCCATGTCAAATGCATCTTTCAAATTCCCCTATCCCTCTTAAGATCTATTCAACAAATCCATAGCATCACACTGGGTAATAATCCAGTTTTCTCATGTAATTTACTAACACAGGTACACTACTAGCTCTATGGAACACTTCCTATATAATCTGTTAGATGATAACATGTTGTGATCGTGAAGAATGTTGAAAGATTTTGTTGTTCCTTTCTTTCCAGACTTGGTACACAACAGCAGCTAGTACCATTTGTAAACACTCGCACCTTTGTTTTTCCCTTTGCAATGTCTCTGAGCCCATTGCACTTCCTCCATCCACCCTTACTTCGATCTTGTAATTCCCTGCCATTGTAATAAATAACGCCATATATTGCCAACAACAGGACGGTTAAAGAATAGGTGTTGTATTAATTCCTTATCACTCTTGCATAGTGGACAAACCTCATCAATATCCCTCATCCATTGCCCAAGTCTGTCCTTAGTCTGTAATACCCCCTTTAATGTTAACAAAAGAATAAACTTCCATTTAGGACATCCCATGTTATTGCATACCATTTTCCTCCAACTGACTTTGGGTAGTTCACCTAGCAGCAACTTATACATCTTCTTTATAGGGAACTTATGCATTCCCATGAAATCTGTTACATTGATCCCAATATTCTCTATATATCGCCTGGCTTTAAACACTTTTTGAATCATCCATGAGGTCGTCTTAGGTTCCACCTCCCAAATATATCTTCCTTCGACATAGTATGTATGAACCCATACAACCCATAATTTCTCTTTGGATTGGCATAGTTCCCATAGTAACTTACAAATAGCTGCTTTGTTCTAGACCTAAACATTAATCAAATTTATCCCCCCAGCCACCATAGGTGAACAAACTTGATCCCATGCCACCAAAGCCTTGCTGGACATCTCAGCCGACCATGTCCATAGAAATATCCTACATATAGTTTGAATAAACTACTGTATTTTCTTTGGCAATATAAACACTCTCGCCTAGAAAGTTTGGATCGCAAATATTACACTCTTCAACAATTGGGCCCTTCCAGCGTATGATAAAAATTTAGCAGTGCAAGAATTTACTCTCCCCAGCATTTTTTCAATCAGGGGATCAGATTGTACAACTAACAGCCTCTTCGAACTCAGGGAACCCCAAGATATCTAAATGGGAGGGTACCTTTTTCAAATCCCAATATCCTTAGTATCTGTTGCAGCACCTTTTCCGACACTCCACCAAAATATATAGAACCTTTAGTAAGATTTGCTACAAGTCGAGAAGCTTGCGAAAAGGTAATGAACTTGCTAAATAATCTATCAACTGAACTCACATCCCCTTTGTAAAATAACAGTAGATCATCAACAAAGCCAAGCTGGATGATTTTTTGTTTTGAACATCTACGATGAAATTTGAACATTACATCTTCTTGCAACCCCTGAACAAGCCTGCATAGGTATTCCATGGTTAGTACAAACAAGTAGGGGAGAGACGATGTCCTTGCCACAATCCTTTATTTGCTGGAAATGAAGCAGAAGGAGCACCATTAATAAGAATGGAATAAGACATTATTCTGATGCACTCCATAATCCATGCAACAAATGTGCTAGGAATTCCAATAGCTGTAATATTTGTTGAAGGTAGGGACACTCCACTGAATCATAAGCTTTTTGCATATCAACTTTGAGAATGCATCTTGGTGAAATACCAGTTTTCCCATAGCCTTTGATAAGCTCATGACTCGTGATTATATTATCATAAATCATTCTTCCAGGGACAAAAGCATTTTGTGATTTATCGACCAGAAAGTCCATCACTCCATGCAGCCTGTTAGTTAGAACTTTTGAAACCACTTTGTATAGAATTGTATAGCATGAAATGGGCCTAAAATCCTTCACAGTAACATGATTTTTAATCTTTGGAATCAAAGTAATGGAGGTGCAGTTAATTGGTTTATACATACTTGTTGTATTAAAGAATTCCATAACAACACTAGTGATCTCTTCTCCCATGACAGACCACCCTTTTTAAAAAAAACAAGCATTAAACACATCATACCCAGGGCACTTTGTGTCGCTGATACCTGTTAGTGCCTCCCATATTTCTTCCTTCTCCACCTGCCTAACTAGCTGTAGTTGTTGATCTCTTGATAGAACATTACCACCACCCATGACATTTATGTCCACTGTTGGTAGACTAGGTGTTGCAGTACCTAGCAATTGTTTATAAAACTTCGTAATTTCCCCTTCAACCTGGCTTTCAGATGACAGTAATATGCCTTCAAGACTCATCAATTGTGTTATTTGATTCTGACTTTGCCTAGACTTTAAACATGCATGAAAATAGCAGGTGTTAGCATCCCCTAATTTCAACCACTGCACTCTAGACTCTTGCATCATGATGCTCTCTTCAATATTTCTCCACCTCTCAAGCTCGACTTTGCATTGCTTTTCATCAATTGCTAGCCTGCTAGCTGTTATGGGATCACTCATGAGGCCTAGCAAATTGATTAGTTGTTGTTGCTTCTGATTTATCTTCTCAGTCATCCCCTTAAACTCCTTAGTATTTAATTTCTGAATCAACATCTTTACTTTCTTCAAGTTCTGCCAAACACCTCTCATTGTAGGATATCTCATACCCCTCAATCCCTTCCTCACAAAACCAATGAAATTAGGGTGTTCAGCTATGTGATTAAAAAATTTGAAAGATTTTGGCCCACTATAAACAACTCCAAAAATTTCAACATCTTTAATTCTTTACTACATCATCTCAAATTTCGGCTATATCATTACTTTATTTTTCATAAAAACCAATATTCTAAAATTATTTGTAGAGTTTAAAAAATTCACATGTATTAAAAAAAATTCATAAAAAGGAAAATCAGTTCCAAAATTTCCAAAAATTACTTTGATTCATGTTTTTGTAGTTATATTTGACAATAGATTTTTGTTCCCTGGTGTTTTTTGAGTCTATGTTTAAAATTTTAAATAATTTGAAGTTGTGGAGAAAAATCTACAATTAAAGAATGTCGAAGTTTTGAAACTTTGAAAAAATTTCAAGTGGGTTTTGTTGAGTTAGGTTGAATTTGAGCTCAAAAAATATTGAGTTTTGGTATCAAACTCGGAGGAAAACCTCTTGAAATTTGAGGTGATTTCATAAAAAACTTTAAAATGTTTGAAATTTGTGAATTGTTAATGTTCTTTATGTGTTCTTTATATTCTTATGAAAAGAAAAACAAAAAGAGTATATTTGATCCAAAAATCCAATTGAAAAGTGTTAAAAGTTGTTTGGGGTGTAAAAAATGATTTTGCAAAATCGGAGTTAAAAAAATGGCATGAATGAGCCTTTTTCTTTAACAACAATGGTTTACATGATCCAAACTTTTAACAGATGGCATAAATGAGTATTTTCTAAAAGTTCGATGGCATATTTGAGCATTTTCGTTTTAAAAAATATCTTTAGAGTAAGTAGGTATTATAATGTTTTATATTAAGATACAATTTTTGATAGATACAATTATCCTTGCTCTCAAACTACATATCAAGACACAAATAAAGGGGAAAAGAATCTCTCTGTGAGATTGCCTAAATGTTAAATTGTTTTGAAAAGATTCGGTGTATAAGGATATACTATAAAGGATGGAACTTTAAAAGACAAGTAAAACATTGATACATGTGAAAGAGTAAAAAAGACCCTTTTGGAGCCAAGAGGAACCACAATCTACATATATAATGTGAGAAAGGAATGAATACAAAATGCTTGATTGATCCTTTGATCTATATTTAACTTTTCTATTTTAGAGTAAAAGATCAGTCATAAATACAGAGGTCATATAGTAAATTAAAAAATGAAATTATAATAGATTAAATCATGATATTATCATAACCTCATTGTATCCAAGTAGCACCTTGTGGGAGTATGAAAGTCATTAGATGGTTAGGCAAATGAGGAAAGTCCACCATTATGATCCTTCTACTTGCTTCCCTTTGGTTTGTTAACCCTTTCTCATACTTCTTCTTGCTTAATTTAAACTTCATTTTCATGTCTCTGATGCTTTGTGTTTCTTTTTGCATTGTATAGGCATGCAAAAAGAAACAATGCATTAGGGACATGCAGATGAAGCTATGTTTGAATCAAGCAAGAGAAAATTTGAGGAATTTTTAGCAAAGAAAAGGGAATTAAGCCAATAGAAGGATTGTAATGGTCGACTTTTATCATATACATAAACCTACTAATGACTCTTGTGCTCCCGCACGATATTGCTGAGATACGAAGAGGTTTTGATATTCTCATGATTTAATTTGTTGCAAATTTTATTTTATTTTCATTTAGTTTACACCCTTTGTATGTCCAAGTGATCTTTTTCTTTGAAATAGAAAAGTTAAGAAGATCTCAAAGGATCTACAAATATTTTGTTTTCATTATATTGTCATATATATATGTAGATTTTGTGGCTTTGATCCAAATCTTATTATTTCCAAAAGGGTCTTTTTCCATCTTTCACCTGTATTATCATTTTGCTGGTCTTTTAAAGTTCCATTTTTTCCTTGTAACTTAGTGTTGCTTTATTTTCTTAATTTACTCTTTCTTTCCCATTTTTACTAGCAAAGTTGTATATATGCTATATTTAAATGAAAATTATGGGTTTTGGCTTATATATCTTCTTGTCTATGTAAGATTTGACAAGAGTTGTGCGGTGTTTATAACCCATTGACTAACATGTTTTATGATAGTATTTCATGCTTCAGCGTCTACATGTAAAGTTGTTTGAATGCACAAAGACAAGAGGTTCGTCATCATCAAGAACGGAGGGAATTTGTTGGGATTTATGCAGTTTTAATAATTGACAAAGAAAGATGTAACATGTCAATAAACATGGTTGGCACACTGCCACGAGTAGCTAAAATCGCAAAACCTTTCAAAATTAATAAAGACAAGAGTGCAGAAATTAAGAAATAGATAATGCTAATTTCGTGATAAAAAGCCAAGGAAATACACATCTAATGAATTGAAGAGAAAGAATCAATAAGTTCGATTTGAAGGAGTCTAAAGTGGCAAGGAGTTTTAATGGAAGAAGGACTCTCACTTGAAGTATAACTCTTCATGTTACTGCTAAATTAAAGAGTTGGAGTTCGACTACAACACCAAAGAATCAATGAGTTTGATTTGAAGGAGTCTAAAGAAGCAAAAAGTTTAAATTTAAGAAGGAATCTCACTTGAAGTAGAACTCTAAGCCAAGAGAGTTCAAGTCAATAAGGAGTTTGAAGTGAACAATAATACTATGAAGAATTGTGCTTAATAGTGGTGAATCCGTCCAGAAACAGAGCAAAAAAAGCAAGTGAAAATTTGACTTCGTAAGTGCTACCAGTGAAGTGAAAGAACACATAGAAGAAACACATTGAAGAACCTGATCCATTTATAGAGTTTATTTGTCAGGAGTTTTTATTTATGAATGAGTCTTGATGTAATCTTAGTTTAGTGAGTTATGAATTGAATTAAGAGTGTTGTCTTCAGGTTGGGATAACTCGAAGAGTTGGAAACACATACCTTGGGAGGTTTGTGTTGAAGTTTAGGATTTAGAGTTAGTTCCTAGGATTACAATATTTGCAATCCGAATTCATAACTTGAAGGTTAGGATTTAGAGTTAGTTCCGAGGATTGCAAGAGCTGCAATCTATATTTATAACTTGAAGTTAAGGAATTAGAGTTAGTTATGTAGGTTGCAATGTTTGTAATCTATTTTCTATTGAGGCTCAGTGATTTAGTGAAGTTGGAGTTAAATTCTGTCAGGTTACATGGTGGTATTTTACACCTTTTGAGTCGGGTGTTTTCCTCGCAAAAACATATGTTCTTTATTTATTGTTCTTACTGTTACTTTGAAACATGTTAGGTAACCTGTTTCATTCATAGGCGAATCTAGAGTAAATTACTTGTGCAAATTACCAAAATGTAACAAAAATAATATAGTTACCACTATATTATATTAAGCAGCAATAATAAATATGAGTATTTATAACCAACACTTTGCATAAATGTCCTTGAAAACTTTAACAACTGTAGATGAGATGGCATTTACTCAATTTCCACTAAATATTTTGCAGCAGTAGTTAAAAATTAATCTAATACCACTAAATGAATTTCTTTTTTAGGTATCCAACTTCATAATAAATAACCGGAACAAACAACATCAAGCTAGAGCACATATATAATCCAACAGAAATACCACAAAATGAATCAATAAAAAAGACATTTCACGTGATGCAACATCAAAACAAAAAAACAATATAAGAACTGTAATTCAAGAATGATTCTGGAAACATTAACACTAGGGCAAAAACAAACACATGGATATAGATATTTACTAGTCATTGAAACAACTAAAACAGATGGATAAAAGTTGAATAAAAATGTGAAAAAGAACCTTGATAGAGTAAACTTTCTTCACTTATTGATGAAAATCTCTAAGCATTAGATTACATGGAAAATCACTAGTTAAACTTTGCCACCTCGAATCTACCTCCATTTAGATCTTGAGCAACCAGATTTTTTGTGTTGTTGTCTTAGTTTTTGGTGAACTAGAGTAGAATGACTGTTTTCATGACAATTTTAAAAATGGTGTCTTTGAATTCTTCATGGCTATGTAATGGAAAAATATTAGTGGAGAATGTGAATTGAGGCTGTTTTTTTTATTGGGCTAGCTGCGACTGCTCCTCTTTTAGTTAGAGTCCCTTCTTTTAGTTTTATAGATTAGGGTTAGGGTGACTGTGATGTATTTCTTTGTCTGTAATCTTCCGTAAATGCCCTTATAGACATGGGATAAGATCAAAAATAAATTCGGGGGTGGATTTGATCTTTTCATTTTGCTTATATAAATAACCAAAAATAAAATACTACCTTAATATTAGATATAAGAAAATTAAAGAACATATTTTCAGATTTTTTTCCTTGCAAATTGAAAATAATAGTATCATCTAAAATATGACTACTTTTGTGGTTTTGTAATTTATCAAGTAAGTCTACCAAAAATGACCTAATAATTAGATCAAAATAGATATTTTAAGCTAGATATGGGTTGAATCGAGGAGGATCAAAACTCACGTATGTACAATAACAAACTTTTGTATTAATCAATAAGGTTCAACATTATAAAACTATAGCTAGCCATACCCAACTAGCTAATTCAAAAAACATAAATACAATTTTTATTCTTACTGTTACTAAATTCATATGGTTGCAATTTTATGAGATCGTTGAAACTCTTCAAAATTGAGCGGATATGTCCCTTTGATTTCTTTAAGTATTATTTACTACTTAAATAACTAAACGTACCTTCGCGAGAAGATTGAATTCTAGTTAGAAAAATATTACAAGCTTAAGAAGATGCTTAATAGGCATAACTCTTTTGGAAGTTCAAATTTAATTGTCTATTCCTGGTTGCATCTAGTAGTATTTTAAAAGGATAAAGAAGTTTTCATGAATGCTTACCATATTATGTCTAGGAAGTAGAATTATGAGACAATTTGATTGTTTCGATGATAATTAGTCATCTTGATATTGATAAATATGTCATCATACGATGATTCACATTAATCATTCACAAAAATTATAGTACTTTATTTTTTACCTTACTAACTTTCAAAATTAAATAAATAATGACAATTAAACTGAATCAAATAAATTATTAGTGTTACAACTTATCATTTTTCACTATTTAATTAGGTTTAATTGTTAGCCCATTCAGCTTCGAAGCCCCTGAAATATTGAATAATTCTTTTGTCTTTCAAGCAAATATTATATCAAGAACATTTAAGTGTAAAAATATAAATATACATTTTATAAATATGGTAAATAAAAACAAATAGAAATGGGAATTGTATGGCCACATTATATGAAAAGGAAAATCATTCTTTTATATTCATTTGAATTGAATTCCTCTTTTATTGCTTATGACATAAATGTTTTTTCTTTTAAGTTTTTCAATACATTTCTATAATAACTCCTTTTGTTCTTCATTTTTCATTCTTCATTCTTCATCTATGAGCAAAAAATAAGAGGTAAATTACTTAATAATTTTTTGGTTACATTTCGTCAACACAATCATATCCATCTACAAAATCACGTAAAATTATCTTCTTTTCTCTATTACTTTCGCATTCACTCACAAATTTTGATGTACACAATTTATTCATTTATAAATTAGATATAAAATGTTAGTCCACTACACTTTTTTATTTAATCATCTTATAATTCTTATTTCATTTTTTATTTATTGGTTATTGTTTCTTATTCCGATCAATATATTTACCTTTTTCATTTTGCATGCATATGATGATATCTATATTTTATTGATTTTTAAGTTAGTTGGATTGATATTACTAATGCTTTATATACATGAGTTAAGCTTCCTATATAAATTTTATACAATTAGAGGTCAAACGTGCAAGACACGTTCCCAGAACTAGTATTACTAAAACTGGGAAGCTCCAACCTTCAAATTTTGATTGACATTTTACCCCTCCACTAAATTATTGTCTCCTCTTAATCGTCACACGAGCATTTGTTCTTGAAGTTGACTACAATATGTAGATTGCAAGAAGGTAGTGTTTGGTACACCTGCATAATTCTTGAGTTCAGAGCCAAAAGAGTCCCTTTTTAAAACTAAAATACACAAATGAACACTTACCTTTCTATTTAACCAAAATGAACAAATCGCTTAAAGTTGCCCGTTTTGCCTTTAATATTAACTGACGGCAAAAGTCCATCATCCAATAATTTTATTTAAAAGTCGCTTATGTTTAAGCGTTTTGCTTCATCATTTTTTTTAAAGTAGCACCAGATTGAAAGATTTGGTTAACTTTTTATATTTTTTTAAAAAACAATTGCTCGCAGTTAGAGTGATTTAGTTGACTTTTATTTATTTTTTAATTTTGCTCCAAGTTGAATGATGTTCTTACTTTTGGGTGGACACTTACTTTTGTATTTTTATAAGTATAATTATATCCCCTTTTCTCTAATTGAAGTGAAAAAAAAAATTTTAAATTTACTTTTAGAAAAATATTATTTAAAAAAAAGATATATTCATGTAGGGGTATATTTGATCCTTCTCACATATTTTTTTTACTTTTTCGATTGAACAACTAATTTGAATTTATTATTTTGATAGTCAAAATTATTTTTTCACTAACTTTCTTGTAAAATCTGTC
>JAJOOR010037247.1:0-10248 GCA_036250505.1 Solanum acaule | reverse complement strand
AAATAAATAACTAAATGAAAAGTGAGTTGGAACGAATGTACCAAACGTCTACTTAAAAAAGTAGACGTGTATGACCGAAAGCCGAAAATTGAAAGTTGAATTTTGAAGCTCCAATTTTCAAAGACCAAATTCGTAATTTTAATGAGAATAAGATATTAGAGAGTAGAGACTTGAGTGAGACTTTTGAGAGTTGTTGAGAGAGTAGAAGATAATATTTTTGTGAGTGAAAAGAATGAAAGATTGGGAGAATTTATAGTTTAAAAAAAAGGATGAAAATGTAGTTTTTAGAAGGTTGGGGTATTAAAAAAAGTTTGGGGGATAGGGGGGTGTAAAGGGGAGTTATAGGGGTGAAAGAACCGTTGGTGGGGCCCAAAACCCGTTGCCCAACGGCTATATTTAACATTTAAAAAAAAAAACGAACCGGACCGGACCGGGACCGAAACCGGTATTTACCGGACCGGGACTAACCGGTATATCCTGGTTTCCGTCCCGTTACCCCTCCCGGACCCCCTAGACACCGGCCCTAACCGGTACAAGCCGGAATGGAACCGGACCAGTAACGGCCCTAACCGGTACAAGACAAAGTAGCATTAAGTTACGTTGTAGATGTTTGTTCTAGATATTATATCGATGATGTTCAAGCTAACTTGTGCACACATCGACTATTTCACCATCTCATACTTGATATGTCTTGTCAATACAATACGAGATAACTTTGTCACCAAGCAATGACAGATGTAAAGTAAGGCTACTCGAGCACCCATTATATATATAATTTTACCCAAACACTATTTTTTTATATTGGAAACTAGCAATAACATACAAAGATATTGAATGAGCACCTAACTTTAGAAAGGTAGCAATTCGAGTAGTTGTTGTTGAGCATGCATGACGTAAAAATTATAGGTTTGCCATAGTTGTCAAGATTTAGGCTGATGAAAGAAAATTAACTAGTGTTATAATCTTTAGCTAACCAAAATTGAAAGTCAGTAAATTCAGAATGAACGTCAAAGTAGAAGAAAAAATGTACAAAAAAACATCACCATTAGAAAACACAAATAAGAAGAACATTTTACTAATAATCATATTGCTGCAGAATTTTGTAGTGTTGATCACTAGCAAAGCAAACAAACTCACATGCATAATCAACGCAACGGTCATAAAATTTATTTAATAAGAAATGGATATGGAATAAGCTAAGTATCATTAATTAATAAAATGTATAATGTATTAAATAGTATATAATTAATTAAATTAGACCTATGTCTAGTATTTTGTTGAGAAAATTATTAGCACTAAGTTATTAACATGTTGTAGGGACACCATTTAATATTATCCACTTTTGTTCAAATCTACATATACTTTCCTCTCTACCAAAAAACCCTAATACCTACAAACCCTAACCTCAGTAGCAGCGGCCATGGCCATAACCACCATCGGTGAGACCAACCCCCCGAAGGGTTTTCCCCCATTAACTTAGCAAGACAATCTGAACCCTATGCAACCTAACTCTGCATGTCTAATCCAATGCAATATGCGACCATTCTTAAACCAAGTTATTAATCTGACATTATAGAATTGAGGAGGACAATACTAGGTCAATGTGGAATCAAGACTGAGTGCATAATAGAAGTCTTGGATACGAGACATATACTGATCAGACTCACGAACTTGGAAGATTATGTGTATCTACTATTTACAAAAAATTTATATGTGAAAGCTAGAGAGAATTATTAGCATAAAAGAACCCTTAAATGTGATCCATAGTTTTAACTTGACGTAAAAACAACGATAGGAGTGGCATGGATTTTCTTTCCTAATCTATCACTAAATCTTTTTTTCAAGGAGGCAATTTTCTCGATACCACCAGCAATGGATTAACCACTAACGATTGACATAGCCATGAAAAATCGAACTAGACCTAGTTATGCTAAAGTCAAAATAGAGATGGCCAAATTACCACAAAGGGTTAGAATCACTAAAGAGAATGATATCACGGGGGTTATAAAATACAAATGGATTAAGGTGCAATATGACTACATGCCCAAATACTGTAAAAAAAAATGTTGTTTGCAAGATCATAATGACCATAGTTGTCAGAGAACTCATCCAAAACTATATGAAACAAGGGGTGAAGATGAGAGGAGCAGGAAATAGGAAAAATATGGCATCAAAGCGTTGAAGACATATAGTGGGGGGAACATAACAGTGTTTTGATAAGTGGCAGAGTGGTAGGAAAGAATGGATGGTTAGAAGAAGGAATAAGTATAAGAGCGATAAATATGGAAACATTAAAGGGGGAAATGACATTTAAGATGAGAATTCCTTCGAGGCAATGAAGGGTGAGGAAGAGTTGGACAAAGTGGAAGAGGAAGTTAAAAATATTGAAGGAAGCACAAAAGAATATGTGAACTAAAACTTTGATAAAATACAACAGGAGACCATTCAGAAAGAAGGGGAGGAGAAAGTTGATACAAATGGGACCAACATGAGTCAGGACAATAAAGCAGAAAGAAAACAGGAGAGGAAAGTAAAGTTATCACCACAACATAATCCAAGTGAAGAAGATGCAATATAGAAGGAGGAGGAGAATATAGAGAAAGCCTTAGTTAGTGGTAGCGAAAGTTAATAATAAATGAGTTGGTGGTAGATCATGGCAGTCATGAAGAAGTATTGGAACCAAAAAGGGGAAGTATGGACAAACATGATTTATCACAAAACAGTTCAAAGGTGACCAGAAAAGGAGATTTGCCGCTTGAACAAATAGCTAGACAGAATAAAGGAGATTCATGTCAAGCAAAAGAAACAAGGAGGAGAAGAAATCACTACTATTCCAGCATCATCAAGACAATCAAAGTAAACAATTGTCAAAAACGCTAAATATCTATGAGAACCTTAATATGGAATATCATGTTGGCAAACACTCAAAACATGTTTACTAGACTGATCAATATGCAGAAAAGATACCAATTTTACATGACAGGATTTATAGAATCTTTTGAAGATAGTCAACAACTAGAGGAGCTTAGAAGGAAGTTGGGGATGAAGTATGCAAAGGAAGACACATATTGTAAAATTTGGGCTTTTATTGATGAAATCGTGGAATATGAA
Organism: Solanum acaule; assembly: GCA_036250505.1. Lineage (NCBI taxonomy): Eukaryota > Viridiplantae > Streptophyta > Magnoliopsida > Solanales > Solanaceae > Solanum > Solanum acaule. The sequence continues at coordinate 7,137 of JAJOOR010037247.1, read as the reverse complement.
ATAGTAAGGGATGAAGAGAAAATGATAAATTTTAAACTGAAAAATCAAGGATTAGGCATTGAAGTGATGATATCACTAGTGTTGTTAACTGTACACAAAGTGAAAGATTGCAATCATGGAATTTGATGTCTAATAATAGTAATCTACCATGGCTGGTAGGAGGAAACTTTGATGTTATCAGGACTAATGAGGAAAAATTGGGGGGAAGGCCAATAACAGAGATGGAGGTTAGAGATTTTAATCATTGTCTTAATGTGTGTAATCTGAAAGATAAAAAAAATTCAAGGGTAGCAAGTACACGTGGTGGAACAGCAGAACTGATACAGAGTGTATTTTCAAAAGATTGGACACGAGTAGTGAGTAATGATAGATTGATAACTATTTTTCTGATTCTTGAGGTGGAACATGTGGTGAGAAATGAGTCAGATCATACTTCTTTAGTGATCACTTTCAAAACAAATAAAGAGAATGTGATTAAGCCCTTTAAATTACTAAATATTTGGTTAAGCAAGAAGTCTTTCATGAAGGTGATAAAAGAACATTGGCATGTTAATTTTGAAGGGGAGTTTAGTTTATTTCATCATACATTGAAAAAGGTGAAGAAAGTATTGACTCAATGGAGTAAGGACACTTTTGCAATATTTTTTTAGGAGATAATCACTTTAGAAGAAGTCATTAAAGTACATGAATCTCATATTGAAGTGGATCCGTCTAGAGCTAATAAAGAGAAACTATATCAAGCTCAAGCAGAGTTAAAGAAGAAACTGTTTAGGGAGAAAGAATTCTGAAAACAGAAAAGTAGTATAAAGTGATTTAAAGAAGGATAGAAATACAAAGTTTTTTCTTAACATAGTCAAAGGCAGAAGGAAAAGAATTCAGGATGATAAAGGTGAATGGCTAAATCAACAAGAGGATATTGTAAAGACAACAATAGAATTATATAGGAGGCAACTCACAAAGCAAGAAGACAACAAGGATTGTGATATGTTGAAAGACTTAAGGCGGAGATATATGAAGAACTTCAGGTATACCATCTTTTGAAGAGTTAAGAAAGTCTTAATGGGGATAAACATACATAGTGTAGGAGGTCCAGATGGTCTGACATGGACTCTTTATCAACATGCTTGGGAAGTCATTAATGCATGATATGGTCAAGCCTTGTTTGAAAGTGCAGGGCTGCTAAGATTTACCATACACACAAATTTAATCCTATGTCCTAAGAAAATTATTATGAATAATTTCTCAAACTTGAGGCCTATTTTGTTACGTAATTTCGTGATTAAGGTCTTTTGAAGAATTATTCATGATAGGCTTAAAACAATACTGTCCAGGATTATCTCTTTAGAACAGTTGGTTTTGTCAAAGGAAGGAGTATAACTAAAAATGTTTTATTAATGCAAAAAATTATTTTAGAGATTCGGAAAAGAGGTAAGCCATCAAACTTGGTCATTAAATTGTATATGATGAAAGCATATGATAGAGTTGAGTGGTTATTTTTTATGAAGGTGTTCAGAAGGATTGGCTTTTGAGAGAGGATCATTGATATGGTCTATAAGGTTGGTTAGTAATAACTAGTACTCAGTTTTACTGAATGGACAACCTAAAGGCTTCTTTAAATCTTTTAGAGGAATTAAGTAGGGAGATCCTCTATCCCCTACTCTTTTTATACTTGCAGCTAAAGTAATGTCTAGAGCCCTTGATGCCCTCAGGGGGTAAAAGATATTTTAAATGCTTTGAAATGCCAAGAAGAAGCCATAGAGTTAATCATTTAGCCTTTGCAGATAAGATGATTATCTTATGTAAGGCAGAATTGAGAACAATGGAGTTGATTACTAAGACATTGAGAAAGTATGAAAAAGTGTCGAGACAGAAAGTTAATAAATAAAAGAGTGTCATATATTTGCATCACAATGTATTAGGTGGGGGGCAGTAGTAGCAGAAGTAGAAATTTTGAGAAAGGAATTTCCTTTCACATACCTAGGAGGCCCTATATTTTATAAAAGGAAATAAAAAGCTTACTACAAGCAAATAATTCAAAGGATTGGGTCAAAGATTCAAGCTTGGAAAGGAAAATTACTCTCTTTTGGGGGAAGAGCAATACTAATCAAACATGTTTTGCAAACTCCTATTCGATGTTTGTCAGTAATGAATTCGTCAAGTAATGTTCTAAACCAAATTCAATGATGACTCAATTCTTCTGAAATAGTTGCACTGAAGGTAGATGACATTTGTAACACCCAGTAAGTGTAAAGGTCAGTTGGAAGTTGAAAGGGTTGTAGATCTGGTGTAAAAAGTTGATGGTGCAGTGGTTTCACTACCCATGTACGGACTGTAGAAGGTCATATGGATCTTAGGTACCAATCGTGGCTTGATAGTTGAAAATATGGAAAATGTCAAGTCTCATATGTATTCCACGAGCCAACAGTATGGTTCGTGAATGGATCTACGAGTTGTGGACGAGGCTCGTGGATGGAGTTCCACACTGAGTGATATTTTGACACCTTGAGTTTTATGCATAGCTTGTACGGACCATACACTAAAATACGGGACATAAAAGAGCTCTCGTAGTTGGTCTTTAGAAAGTTAAGTCTCAAATGATTCGTTTACGACTTTCCAGTACAACCCGTCAAAAAATGTACAAACCAAACTTGACATTCATGGTTCGTAGGCCTAAGGATCTAGGCCTCTGGCTTAGGGACAGTATACAAGAAAGGGTACAACTTGTGGTTTGCATGACGGGTTTCTAGTTAGTGATCCATGAAGGACCAGTACGATATGTGGCCTAACGTACGGACCGTACATGGGTCTGTAGAGTATCATTATTTCAACAAAAAAAAGTTACTTTTAAAAATTAAAAATGAAAGTGTCTTTAGTTGTTAGTTAAAAAATTAAAAATTAAAATATTATTATCTCAACAAAAATTATTCTTACCCCACTCCATCACCTCCTCTCACCGTACCCTTAATACACCCTGCACCCATTTTAAAATAAAAACTTTAATTTTCTTTTACAAAAGGCATTTTAAAAAAATATTTCTCCACCCACCTCCCTTACGGAAAAAATTTAGATATTATTTTAATTTTTTTATGAAAAAAAAAATCTACCACACTCCACCTAATCCTTCACTCTCATTTTCTTTTTCGTATTTCTCATTTTGTTTTAGATATAAACATATGTTTTTAAGTAATTATTCCATTTGCCGCAAGATATTTTAATAAATAAACTATTCATTTCTATATATATATAAAAAATATAACATGAAAAAAGAATATTAAAAAATTGAGAACATAGGGATAAATAAGGTGGGGTAGAAGTTGTTTTAAAAAAAAAAATGATATGAAGTATGAAACTCTAAATGCAAAATTCGATCATTCAAGTCGGATAGCCGCCGTTTGTTTTCTACCGAGGTCGGGGTTTTTTTAAGACAAATCCATCATTGAAGGGCTAGAGGCCAGATCGCCATCCGAATAGGTTTCAAAGCAAGCAAGCAGTACGGTGCAACAGAGGAGCCCATTATATCTTAAAATATTGGGAAGGAGAGGTTGGTTTGGGGAGGGGAAGTCGAAGTAAAAAAAATTAGAAAACAATCGAGTAGGGAGAGGAGGGGAGAGGGTAATGTCGAGGGATACAAGAGGTTGGGGGAGTGGTGGGAGATGGAGGAGTGGGTAAGAAAAATATTTTAAATTTTATTTTATAAAATAATAATTTCTTTTTTATTAGATAGCAATATTTTAGTTTTTAGCTTTTAATTAATATTAATAGTTTATTTAATTTTTATCTAGGTGGAATATTTTATCAAGGTAGAATGCCATGTGACGAGGCTTTTTTTAAATAAAGGAGAGTACATTACACATCAATGAGGTATATTTCTCAAACTAATAAGTGATAGTTTAAGTATGAAACTCGTTTAGGTGTGTTTTCGACCATTCCTCTTTAAATAACTAAATTAACAGCACAAAAACAATAGTAAAATAATGTAGAATTGCTTTTGAAGTATGTACATGAGACATTTGCCCTCTACCACCAAATTCCAACACCAAAAAGTACAGAGCAATATCCTATTCAAACCAGCAAAAAACTTTTGCCATTACCCACCAGGTCACCAAATTGTCAAAAGACAATACCAATTAAATCTCTAAAGTTGTAGCGGCTGCGGGTTATCCTTGGTTTATCCAAAAGGAAAAAATCTCTAAAGTTGTGGCACTGCAGGGGGGGTATACGACATAACTAGGTAAACGGTGCTGAATTCGTGCAAACTGCAACGTGTAGAGCTATGTTCTTTAGACCCGTTTTCGTATAAGCTAAAATCTCCATGTGCAATTTCTCCGTTACAATATGTTCCTGAGAAGGTAACCCCAGGGAAGTTCTCCAAGAAAGGTGAGGCATCTACATTAGGTTCACCGAAATATAACTTGCCACGACCATAGCAAGCAAACATCATACCACCAAAAACAGACTTCTTCTGCATACCTATGCTTCCATTGCTATTAGAATGATCATCAGTTAGGTGGTTTAGATCCTGCTTCAGAAGTTTCATCTTGTTTGAAACATTGTTGCAAGAAGCACGCACCAAATCAGAATTTGCATGGTAAAACTGGAAGGAGTCGTAACTTTTGATACCATCACCATGGACATAGAGATACTCGTAATCACCTCTGCAAATTCGTATAATTAGTTACAGAAGTAAAGAGAGAGAGGAAGAGGAAAGGCATAAATGGTTGTAAAGACAGCAGTTTCAACTACGACAACAATATGCTCACTGTGATCCCACAAAGGTTTTGGTAGGAATGGGGTGTACGCAAACCTTACCCTACCTTGTGGGAGAGAGAAAGGTTGTTTCCGATAGACCCTCAGCTTAATAAAAGCATTTTCAAAAAAAAAAAAAGATCGACAAATACAAGTAGAAAAGAGAAGTACTGACAGTAAAATTAATAAAGATAGCTCAAGTAAAAGAAACAACAGTAGTTACACAATTGAAAATGTTTTTCCATGTTTGCAGAAACAAACTCAGTTGAGGAGGACTCCCTATTGTCTCCATGAACCATCAAAACTTCCTAGAGAATAATCCTTCTATCTGCAAGCTTTTACACATCAAACACCTCGGGATAGAAAATGTAATAAACTGGAGAGCAGAATGAGACATCATAGAACATTCAAACATCATACGTGAAGGCCATAAGGATAATCAAGCTCAATGGTGCATTAATTACCTTAAAACCATTTGGAATTCACGCATAAATATCCAGTTTGTGTCCACATGCCGAGAAGTGCATTTCCTCATCTTTGTAACTCCAACATAGAGAGTTCGAGAATGGGTATGATCTCCCAACTGATGAAATCAAATCATAGAAAAGAAAGATAAAGTCAAAGAGGAGTGAATTATGTTCATGTGTTTCAAACACACACATGAAGGAAGATGTATACAAGAAGGGAAATTTCATCAATTAGACAGCTTCTAAGTTCTAAATAAGTAATGATTTAGTAAAAGACATCTTCAACTCACAAGAAACCTTCACTTTCAGATTACGCTCTATATAGCAGATTATTAAACCATTAAGGATTAAAAAAAAATAACATAGTTTAACAAAAGTGGTTTTATTACTGTTTCTTATGATACTATACCTTGTGTAACTGTACGTGCGACAAAAGATCAATCGTGAACATTCTTCTATAAAGTCCTTTATAACCTTAATTTGAAATGGACAGATTTTTTTTCTTAGTTACCAATAGAATTTGAAAATCAGTCAGACAGCATGATCAACTCTAATCATCCAAATATGTCAAATCTGCTATAATGCATCTCGTTAAACCCATTGTATGTTCTTCCCTTCTAAGTGAGGCAAGAGCAATAGAGTTCTGACATTTGATGAATCCACGCATTACTGAACTTAAAAGGATTCATTACGATGGAAGGAATCAAAGGAAAAAGACAACGAGACTAGTTACACCACAAAATCTTGCAAGTATTTTTGGTAGTTGTCTTTCTTATCAAATCAGCTGTAATTACTTCCTTCAGAAACTAGCTACTTGAACTTTGGTGCTTAAACATTAAAACCAATTTACATCAGAAGATGTACTACCTTACCTCATCATAAATCGGATCTAAAATAGTCTCACCATCCATATTAAAGTCAATTTCGTCTGTTGTCGCCATGAGCCGAGTAGAATTGTCATGAGATACTGCCTTAACATAAACAGCTTTGTATTTAGGCCCAATCGGTGAAACGCCAGTGGATAACATTACATGAAACTGAGTTTCCCCAACACCTGTTTATAAGGTCCCAGAAAATGATTTTCTCAATAAATTCCCTGGAAATATAATATGCTAAATTACCTACATATACGAAAATATTAAGTAGAAGACAAGAAATCTAATCATCAATATATTTACTGATATAAGTGCAAAAGAAGCACGACATAACTTTAACAAATACAGACAATTTTCAAAAATATTAAGGTCATGAACCTAAAAGATCATGCATAACTACAAAGTTCACAGAGTATGAAAATTCATTTAGTAGAAACCACATCAGATAGCACTTACCGAAGTTATTCAGACAATACGGGTCAAATGCAATACACAGCGCTCAAGATATATAGTAAGTGGTTTATGTTGACGATTGACATGATTGGCGGTGTTTTATCGGCACTCTGCTCCAATTATGTGTATTTATTTAGTGGTTTATGTTGACGATATCGTTATTACCAGCAATGATCAAGATTTTGTTAAGGATGTTGATTCAAAGCTAGACATCACAGAACTCTTGTTGTAGGCGCTAGGAGAAAGCTATGACTTGTGGGGTTTTTGTTATCTGTAAAGATGGCCTAGAAAAGCCTTTGTGCTACACATATATAATATTGTTACCTTTCTCAAAAAAAGAAAGATAAAAAAAGATCAATTGATTATGTTTTCTTCCTTCCTATCTCAGTATCTCTGTTTCTATTTAATTATTAAGTTGAGGAATAGAACTAGCTAATGATTGAGTTGTACTCAAATTGGTAAGTTCATGTTAGAATAGAAATAAGTATTTCCTACTTAGAATAGGAATAGGAATAAGAATAGGAATCCTAGTTGGAAAAGGATTCCAATGTAGTGTCTATAAATAGGGTCTCAATGTAATTATTTAGATACACAAT